>SRMA01024106.1:0-79561 GCA_007224835.1 Danionella cerebrum | reverse complement strand
ATTGTTTATCGTGCAAAGATCATTAACTGTGTGTATGTATATTCATATGTGTATTTGTATGTACAAACTCCAAAAAGTGCACAAACTGTTGCAAACTGCTAAAGGTATGTTCAGTTAAGTATTCTTCCCACTCCGTAATCTATCCCCCTCACCTACATCCCTCATTCAATCCTGATGTAATTAAAGAAAACTGGTCCATGGTAAAAATGAATAAATCATTACATAAATTCACAGCTTTGATCCAGGGGAGGAAACACCACATCATATTTTCACTCCCATGGAGATAACAAAACTGTCCAGCTCAAACAAAGCACCTATCCTCCCATGTGTTAGCTTTTAAGCAGGACGGGACAAGGTTCAAATATTTTTTTTTTAATTATACCTATAAGTAATATATACCTGAATGGTCTCAAATGGAGAATAATGTAATAATTTAAAGTTGCTTGTTTTGGTTTCTTTATCATACACTAGAATTGTTATTGGGTTTAATGGCGAATACTGGTGTTGGACTGCATGTAGGCCATTTTGATTTTTCTGGCTCCATGTATTTTTCTGGTTTGAGATACTTCAGTCTGGGTGACTCTTCCATGTCGACTCATGAGGCTTATCTTTATTGACTGTCATTTTTCTGGGGCTAATCCTAGAGAGAAACGGTACGTGACGTGCGTTCAGAAACCAGTTTAAACTAGAAACTTTTGGTAAATGTCTGCAACAGTTTGGGTATTTTACTGTTCTAGTGGAGTTTCTTTTATTGTTATACTTCCTCTGCCATCACCCCCTCGACAACCCCCTCTCCAAACCTTGCTGCTCAGTTCTGTGGTAAAATGACTCATCCTGGTCTATCCGGCCAGAAACAAGAGCGCAGCACTTTCAGGGCGTTTGGCAACAGGAGCACAGCGCCTCTGAAAAGAACACTTTCTGTTCTCTGTTCAGCATTCATTCTTATCTTGTAATCAGTCAATTATTCACTCTTCCCAGTCAGCCTCTGCCATACATTAAACCGAGCGATGCTTTTACAGTAAGCAGAGCTCTGAGGTTTCTGACGAACAGGAATGCCACTGTAAATAAAGGCATTCTTACGTGCTTTGATTCAGAGCACTTTTCTTACAATTAATTGATTCCAGTGTGCTCTGAGTTTGTTCCTTTGAGGTCTTGTGGTTTCTGGTTTTCCTTTGAGCGGGTATCTCCGTTTCTCTGTTCTCTGCGAGAATTTAGTGATGTGCTGATTGCTTCTGTTTAGTTTTGTTGGCAAAGAGAAATGAATTTCAGAAAAGAAGGAGGTGCAGGGGTGGATACAGAAGTACTGGTAAAGGCTTTCATCATGTCCCTGGATTAGTTTCGGTGATTAATTTGGTAGGAAGTAAATACATTTTTTGGCAATTTTCACCATAAAAGTAGTATATTTTGTACCAAATTCTCATCAGTTCTACAGGATTTGAGGCTCTGTTTTCATTGATAATTTTACTCATCATACTTTTTTTGCTAGCAAACAAAGGATTTTATTTTAATAACAGAAAATGCCCATGAGAGGGAAAATCAGACTCAAACTAAAACTGTCAGAAACATAAACTCCTTATGAAATAGCACAACGGGAACAGAAACTCCAAACAACAAACCTGACACACTGTGCAAAAAGCCCCTCACAAACTGTGATAGAATATTGTAAACATTGCATATAAAATATGTGCTGCTGTGTCTCTGTGACTCGTGAAATGATGTGTTTCCCGTGGGGGGGACCCCATATAGACCGTCTCCCCTTTTCAAAAGTCCTCTTTCGGGTATCTGCACCATGAAACGGACAGGACTGAAAGTGGCTCCCGGCCACAAGGTGACTGAAATGCTTTCTGATTATCCTAATGCATTAATAAACCTGTTTCCTTTCTGTTCATACAATCCCATCTCTTGACTCTTAAATATTAACGCGATAATTGTTAGTCTTGCAGATTATCTGAAGAGTTTTCACCTGTCTCTCTATCAGCTTAATTGTTTTCCGGGCGCGCTCATCAGCTTGAGCCACGACACCTTTGCGCGCACCGGTCTCTCGTTCTAATTAGTCTCTGCCTATTTAGCTGCGCTTCTCTCTCCGCTCTGAGTCGGAAGATTATTCTCTACCCGTGAGTCGCTCTTCGACAATCTCTGCGTACTAACCTCCTACTCTGTTTTAGTGGAAACCTACCTTCCAAATCCAGTCTGGTCCTGCGCTTTGGGGTTGGTTCGGGTCAGCGTGAGTATCTCCGTCGGCTCGATCCTTCCCCGGCTTTCACGCTCTTCCATCTCCTCTCGCTCAAGCCTGTCAGACGGTGGTTGTCAGCATAGAGGGACATCCCCTCGTCATCCTCTCTCCTGGGCTCTGTAGCAGCACTCCTACGGAGTTTTGTCCAAAGTTTCTATTTTTGTTTGCCTTTTGGATTCCAGCCGGACGGCCTGTGGTTTTGTTGAACATTCTCAGTACTTCAGTTAACGAAAAAGAATAAAACTTCATTTCAAGTATTCCTCTTGCATCTGGGTTCTTCTCCTCCACAACACACCTGTGCCTCTAACAATAATGTATTCATTCGGTAACAAAACAGGAACAAGGCATGCGGACGAAGCTGACAGACATTGTGATCGAAATGAAACCCACAATAAGACACAGAAAACTCAGGGAATATAAAGGGACATAAATCACCTTTCAGAATGGGACACAGGTGTGCAGAAATCAAGTCTGAGAGCAGAGAGACCAGAGAAAGAAGACCGAAAAAAAAATGAGAAAGACCATTACATTCATGTAACATTCTCTTCATCTCTTCAGTATATTTAGTATATTAAGTGTTACATTAATAATAATGTAATATTGCGAGGCAAGGTGATGTATTACTTTACAGTACAGTAACACTGATGTACAGACATGTCAAAAATGCTAGAAACAAAAGTATGCTTTCATGAATGAAGGTGTACTTTCTTTATTTTCATTATCAAACAAAATGCTGGATGAACAAAAAAATCAAAACAATATTTGCTGTGACCTTTGCCTCCACAACACAGCAATTTTTCAAGCTATACTTTCACACAGTTTCTGAAGCAACTCGGCTGGTTCTAAACATCTACGAGATCTTCTGTAGATGTAGCTTCTCACATCTTTCTGTCTCCTTGTTTAATCCCAGACACACTCAATGATGTTGAGAACAGGGCTCTGTGGAGGTCATGCATCACTTCCAGTACATGCTATTCTTCTTTGCCCTGAAGATAGTCTCCTAATGACGGGCATGTAACTCTTCCATGAAAGCTGCTCTGGCGAGGTTTCTCTGGGCAGTAGATAGGTGTACTCTGGTTGGTTTGATTGGTTTGTGCCAGTTCTGAGTTGATGTCACTGCTGACAATCTTCCATTTACATTTACCTTTGCCAACTACTGTCTGCAGTCATCGATGTTTCTTTGTGTTTCTTCAAATGAGCTTGGAACAGCACAGTCTGCCTTGAAATCTTTGTCTCAGAGAGACCGTGGTGATGCAGGATAACTACTGTGTGTTTTGTTACTATGGTAAGAAATGGTCTTTCTCAACCTCACCTTGGCAGCAGAGTTTGGCAGTTCCTCATCAAGTTTTAAGCCTCCTACACAGTTGTTTCTGTTTTAGTTCATGAATGGATTTTAACATACATGTGACAAGATCCTGACTATAATACACAATCCCTGACTTTGAAAGTGTAGAGATAAGAATTAACGTTGGTTTGAAGACAAGAAGGTAGCAACAACAAATAATGATTTCAAGTTTGCACAACTTTGCATTTGATACATTTACAAAACAAAAGATATATAGAACTTGCTCTGTGAATGAGACGGGGACAGTGCTGACCTGTCACTGCTCCGATGGTCATGAGATACAGAATGGCTCATCGTGAGAAAAAGTTTGGAAGAACTAAACAATTAAATGACTTTAAATGTGTTTGCACACTGAAATCTGAAACTTTTTTTGCGTATTTACACAAAAATATTTTGAAAAATGCCCTTTTAAAACCTGCACGCGTGTTTGGGGTCCTTGTCCTGTTGAAAATGTTTTTTCAGAATGCTCTGAAATCCTGCATGATGGCAAGCACCTCCACCTGCATACACTTTCACGCTTCACGGCAGAGAAGAATGTGTAAAGTAGTTTTCAAACCAAAGGCTGGCTATTTTCAAGATATTTTTGAGATTTGTAACTTTTTTAATATAAGTTTTTATCAATTTGATGTCTTTGGTGAGCTTTCTACAATGTACTTAATGAAGAAAAACATTAAGAAAGTGTATCCTGACCTTTTTAAATAAAGCCAGTTCACTTTCAGTCGGTCCCGGAGACGTTAGTCGGGATTAGACCGACTGAATGGGAGCGAATCACCGTGAGAGTGACTGACGAACATATTAACGGGCAAATTAATTTGCAGGCGTAGGTGATTGATTAGCAATCAGCCGGGTATAAAGCCGGCCGTGCCTAAGCCTCAGTATGCAATTTTCCTTCGGAGCTGACTGAGTGAGACTCTCTCTCCTGAACTTTGACGCTCTCTTTTCGCGTGAAAGATCAGTAGGTTGCTTACCTCTCGGCATACTTGGTGTTGACCTCTGCTAGCCCAGAATAGCACGCCACCAAAACGCCAGCACCTCGAAGATCTCTCAGGCAAGCCTGTCCAGTGTTTCAGCCGTTTTCTCATAATCCTGTCCGTTTTTCACGACACGATGAGCAAAACGTGCATTACTCCTAACTGCGGTGGATTTATCTCGTCGAAAGACGGTCATGAGCGCTGTGTGGAGTGTTTGGGCTTCCAACACGCCTGCGCAGCGTTTGTGAGGCGAGAGTGTGTGCACTGCAACGCTCTGCCGGGCCCGCACGCTGAGATACAGACGGTCTTTCTTCGAGGAAGAGGACGCCGGAGCTTCGGCTCTTGGCGCTCCTACGAACCGGAGTGAGCCGCCTGTTTTCTCCCCGGATGTTTTGGGTCGAACGGTGTCAGGTGACTCCTCGCACCACCCCCAAATGCCGAGCGTGCTCCCCGTCTGGTCCGCGAATGAGTCGGAGAGCGCTTCAGCGTTACCCGGCCCCTCGTGTGATCCTGATGACGATCTGCTATCCATCGCAGCATCGGAAGGGGCGCGATCTTCGAGTTCTTCCAGCTCAGCGCTGCCACCCTCCGGGGTCTCGGCCGAGCCGGAGCTCGATGCTCACGCGGTGCTCTCCAAAGCCGCGGCCGCAATTGGACTTGAGGTGCCTACGCCCTCTAGCTCAGCGCCGTCGCGGCTGGATGACTGGTTCCTGGGTAAGCGCCGGGGCTCCGTCCCCCGCGCTCCTGCGGTCCCTTTCTTCCCTGGAGGTGCACGAGGAGCTTACAAAATTCTGGCGGGCTCCCCTGTCTGCCAGGGCTTCTAGCTCCTCCCCCTTCACCGCTCTGGATGGTGCAGCAGCTGGGGGATACTCCTCGATTCCCCAGGTGGAGCAGGCTGTCGCGGTGCACCTGTGCCCCGGCAGTGCTGCCGCTGGGCGATCTCGTCCGAGTGTGCCCTCCAAAGCCGGAAAAGTTTCGTCTGCCCTGATGGCGAAAGCTTATTCGGCTGCGGGTCAAGCTGCTGCATCGCTGCATGCCATGGCGACCTTACAGGTCTTTCAGGCCAAGGTCCTCCGTGACATGCACCAGGGTGGTGGCGACCAACAGTCCATAACGGACTTACGCTCAGCCACTGATTTTGCGCTTCGGGCCACAAAATCAGCAGCGCTGAACATCGGTCGCACGATGGCCACACTTGTGGTACAGGAGCGCCATCTTTGGTTGGAGCAGGCCTCTATGCTTCCCGATGACCGAAACCGGTTTCTGGATGCACCTGTCTCCCAAGATGGCCTCTTTGGCATCGCCGTGGATGATTTTGCGTCAAAGGTCTCCACGATCAGGAAACAGGCGGAGGGTCTGGGTGAGCTCATGGTCTCGCGTCGTAAGCGGCGGGCTCCTGCCGCTTCTGTGCCGGACCCCTCTCCGCCTGTGCGACGCCAAAGAGAGCGACTCTCGTCACGGTCTCATCCTTCGACCTCTGGTCCGAGGAAGACCACCACACGACGAAAGTCGCAGTCAACCTCAGAGGGTTCTCGACGGCAGACGAGGGCTTCCACGAAGAAGCGCCCCTGAGGTTGGCGACTCGGGAGGAAACGAGCTCGTCTTTGGGTCTGGTCATCGACCCAGCTCCCCCAGGGGGGGGGGGGGGGTCCACCACACACTCCTCGCTGCCGTCCTCCGGGACGGCGGCACCTATTGTGTCAAAGATAGAACTCACTTCCTACCCGAGAATAGCGGTCTCGCATGCCCGACGGTCTGGGGTTCCTCTTCCTCGGTCTCCGACGAAGACCCCGACATGGGCCCGAGCCCCGCTGGCCATGGCAGAGAGCGCTGGGGCACACCACCCCTGCCCTCATCTGACCATCTCCCAGGGTCCTCCCCCTGGTGATTCCGCCCACAAGTCCGCCTCCGGGCGGCCCCGCCATGGGGACCATCGGCACGTCCCGACCACGACCCCTGTCAGCTTACCTGGGAGCCTGGCGGAAGCTTCCCCGGGTCTCACAGTGGGTGGTCCGGACAATCCGGCAGGGCTACACGATTCAGTTCGTATCCGCCTCCAGGTTTCGAGGTGTGTTTCACACTCCTGTTCCATGAACAGGCGCCTCACTCCTGCGAGAGGAGATCGATGCCCTTTTAACAAAAGGTGCGATCGAGCCGGTACCCCCAGCCGACATGGAACGAGGGTTTTACAGCCCATACTTCCTGGTCCCCAAGAAATCAGGCGGGCTGCGACCAATCTTGGATCTGAGGCGTCTAAACCGGCACCTGGCCAAGTACCCGTTCAAGATGCTGACGATCCGCTGCATTCTATCGTGCATCCGTCCTGGAGATTGGTTCGCAACAATCGACCTGAAGGACGCGTACTTTCAGGTAGAAGTGGTACCGTGACACAGACCCTTTCTAAGGTTCTGTTTCGAGGGCCATGCTTACCAGTACAAGGTCCTACCCTTCGGTCTTGCCCTATCCCCTCGCACCTTTACGAAGGTTGTCAGGGCCGCGCTAGCCCCGCTCCGCCGGGCAGGTATTCGGATCCTGGATTACCTCGACGACTGGCTTCTCATAGCCTCGTCCAGAGACCAGTTGATCCGACACCAGGGCAAGGTGCTTCGCACTTAAACCGTTTGGGTCTGAAGGTCAACTGGGAAAAGAGTCGCCTCACTCCGGTGAGGACCATCTCTTTTCTCGGGATGGAGCTGAACTCCGAGAGCATGCTGGCGCAACTATCGGTAGATCGCGCCAGGGCCTTGCTGACCGCCCTTTTCGCGGTGTCTTCTCGACCAGTGGTCAGACTGAAGTTATTTCAGAGGCTCCTGGGGCATATGGCAGCCGCAGCCCCAGTCATCCGACTCGGGCTCCTGCATATGCGACCACGGCAGCTATGGCTTCTCTCACGAGTTCCGAGTTGGGCATGGCGTCGGGGAGCCTTACGTCTGCCTACGGCAGACGCGCTCCCTTACCTGAAGGTCTGGAAGACGGAGTGCTTTCTGAGGTCTGGGGTGCCTCTTTCGTGCCACCCCAACCGTGTGGTGGTCACCACCGATGCCTCCAAGACCGGTTGGGGCGCTGTGTGCGGTGCCCACCGAGAGTCCGGTGCCTGGACCGGAAGACGCTCTCGCTGGCACATAAACCGTCTCGAGCTAGTTGCAGTCATTCTAGCGCTACGGCGCTTCTGCCCGCTCCTTCGGGGGCGGCACGTGCTGGTCAGGACCGACAGCACTGCGGTAGTAGCGTACATCAACCGCCAGGGCGGTGTGCGCTCCCGTGCTCTGCACTACCGCGCCCAACGACTGCTCCTCTGGAGTCAGAGCAGACTTTTGTCGCTCAAAGCCTGTTATATCTCCGGAGAGTGCAACCGGATCGCGGATTCGCTGTCCAGGTTCCACCCCACGGCAGGAGAATGGCGACTCCATCCTCGGGCTGTTCAGCAGATATGGGACACCTTCGGCGAGGCACACATAGATCTGTTTGCCTCCCGCCAGAACACCCATTGCCGGCTTTTCTACTCCCTGTCCCTGGCTCCTCTCGAGACAGATGCGCTGGCACACTGCTGGCCCAGGAACAAACGCTTATATGCGTTTCCCCCAGTGAGCCTTCTGGCACAGATATTGTGCAAGGTCAGGGAGGACGAGCTAGAACTGCTCTTGATCGCCCCTATTGGGTTAACAGAGCTTGGTTCCCAGACCTTTCTGCGCTCGCCTAGGCCCCCCTCTGTTCCCTCTTGGGACCTCTCCATCGCCCTGTCTGGGCTGCGGAAGTCTCCTTTTGAGCCGTTGCACTCTGCGGAGCTGCGCGTCCTCTCACTGAAGACCGCACTCCTGCTCGCTCTGGCCTCAATTAAGAGGGTGGGAGATATCCAGGCATTGTCCGCCGACGAATCCTGCCTGGAATTCGGCCCTGGCGATTCTCTGGTTACCATCAGACCCAGGCCCGGATTCATTCCCAAGGTCCCATCCGTCCCCTTCCGGGACCAGGTGGTGACCCTGCAAGCTCTGCCCCGGGAGGAGGCAGAACCAGCTCAGGGTTCGTTATGTCCTGTGCGAGCTCTTCGGATCTACTTGGACAGAACCCAGGAGCTTCGCAGCTCCCAGCAGCTCTTCATATGTTTCGGAGGCCAGCGTAAGGGTTACGCGGTCTCCAAGCAACGGCTTGCCCACTGGCTAGTGGAGGCCATTCGCCTTGCTTATGAGGTGTGTGAGGTTCCCTGCCCTCTCCATCTGAGGGCCCACTCCACTCGCGGCATCGCTGCCTCGTGGGCGTTGGCTAGAGGGGCCTCACTCTCCGACATATGTAGAGCTGCGGGCTGGTCTACACCTAATACGTTCATCAGGTTCTACAACCTTGATGTAGGCTCTGTTCCCTCTGCGGTCCAGAGTGGTGGCAGTCACCCTTAGGGGACGGAGCAGGTGTAAGCTTGCAGTACTCTCCTCGTCATCAGGAGAAGTACACCTTTCTAAGAGCTCCCCCTTCGGGCGGCTCTCCCATCCTCCCCCCTTCGGCATCTGACTTTTTTGAGATTTCAGAAATATTATGAAATTTAATTGGCCACTGAGAATAAATATCCAATCAAGTAGATTTTGGATGGTTAATAAGAAAAAAACTTTCAAAAAAGTACATTTTGTTTTAAAAGACTGTAATGCAAAAAACTGTAATTTTTTGCATTCTTTAATATTTGGTTACATTTTGTATTTAATAATACACCTTAATATATGGTAATGCATATTTAATTTGATGGTTGCAGAGATCAAATACCTCAATAAATTTGAAATCCTCAAGGACTGAATAAATAGTTGAATCTCTCCCTCTCGTAGAATGTCTCTTTGTGTCTCCCACGCAGACTTAAACACACAGAGTGATGCAAATGAATCGAGAGACTCACTCCCTGCTGAATAGAGTCATGCTTTTCAAATTGTTTAGCTGTAAAATAGCCTCATTGTTTAGTGGTGCAGGGGTCAGGACTGGACGGCTCCAATTTGTTCTTAGTACGTCATTCTAGGTCAGAAATTTTATAACCTGGAGCTATCAGTTTTTTTTAAAGAATCAATCTTAAACAAAGGCTGCTGTAAGTGAGAATCTGAATTACTGAAGCTCATTAAATTTGCTCAATAATCACAAATCAGTATTTGGCAAAGCTTTGATTAGCCATGTCTAAGAAACAAAAAGAGCTGTTTCTTTTTCTGCTGGTTCTGTTGGAAGATTTTTGTGTTTCATATTAAAAAATCAATGAATTATGCTTGGGATCAAGTTGGTTTGTGCAGCGTAAGAAATCATTCCTTGTGGTTATATTAGCAAATAAATATCTTAAAGTGGGGCGGCTGGTGGCTCAGTGAGTAGCACTGTGGCCTTCCAGTTTAGAAGGTTGTCACTTCGAGGCTCGCCGGTGACCTTCCTGGAAAGAGTTTGCATATTCTCCCTGTGCTTGCGTGGGTTTCCTCTGGGTACTCCAGTTTCCCCCACAATCCCAAAAACATGCGGTTAGGTTAACTGTAGAATCTAAATTTCCCTTAGGTGTGAATTTGTGAGTGAATGTTGCCCTGTGATGGACTGGCGACCTGTCCAGGGTGTACCCCCGCCACTCGCCCAATGTGCGCTGGAGATAGGCACCGGCAGACCCCCGTGACCCCGAAAGGGAATAAGTGGGTTGGAGAATAAATGAACAGAAATTCTGTTTTTCGTAATGTACTCACTGGTGTTTAAAATCAAATCAATCTGAGCATAGATGCATGAACATCAAATCAACCCCAGCACAGAGTTAAAATGACTCAGGATTAAAATAATTCACCTTTTATATTAGTAGAGTTAAACTTGACTCTCTCTGGAGTTGACTATTAACATATTCTGACCTGAACACCACCCAATGAGCTCAGAAATACAACAGCCAGGGACTAAACGTAACAAGTTAAAGTTAGAGTTTAAGAAAAAAACTCAGAAAATGTACCTCTTTCCCACCTTTTGCAAACTCCCTAACGTTCAACACCAGATATTTGCTGTTTTAGAAACTTACAGATATTCACCTCTTTAAACACTTTTTTTTCATTCAACGTTCATTCAACACCAGAAATGCTCAACTACTAAATTGACCAATCACAGAGTCTGCATCCTCGTCCACATGTGCAAAGTTAAAACTGTTGGGAGGTACACATCAAGCTATAGCCTTCAATGGACTGGCGACCTGTCCATGTGTACCCCTGCCTCTCGCCCAATGTGCGCTGGAGATAGGTCCCGGCAGACCGCCGTGACCCCAAAAAGGGAATAAGCGGGTTGGAAAATGAATGAATGAACATCAAGCTATGGTGGCTTGTGAAGGCTCGATAGGAAAGCATAAGTTTACCTTTAGATGTTCATCTTAGCGCGTTGTTAGCAATGATTAGCTTAAACTCGTGGTATAAGAGCATCAAAAATTGTAGTCTGAATTTCTTGACAAGGTATTAGTGAGATAACTAACATTTTCACAAAATGAGCATTAGGTCTCTCGTGTTTCAAAAGGTATGTCTGAGCATCTCTTCCGACTCCCTCTGTGCCCTGAGGTATTAAGCAAGGGACTGTGCAGTTGTAGCTTCACATCTAATAATAACATCCATCAATCCGATTTCCAGATAATAACAACAGATTTGCTGAAAATAAATTCAAACAAAATCTCAGTTCAGATTTTATTAGAACACATAAACACACACTACATTTACACTGGTCAATGGATGCCGGTGGGTGCCCCCTTTGGGAGTTGGTGCCCTACACAAACGGTGTATTCCGCATATAGTGTAACAGCGTAACTGCTTCGGGTAAAAGTAATGTGAATAGATTACATTATTTTAAATACATTATAGTTGTATGAGTTGTTATAGTATATGTATTCCCACCAAGGGCAACCGAACTGAAACTCCTGCCTGTACTGCACATGTTCTGTGGCTTTCTCTTGTTGTTATCAGGCTTCGAGGTTTGTTGTGGTTTATGATTTTGTCCAGGAGGGCTGATAAGGATCTTGGTTCACTGCAGGCACTGGCACAGTGTTTTTGTGAGTTTCAATTTTGAAGTGTAGGCCACGGGAGGGCTGTCGGATGGAGGAGGGTCTGGGATTGGGTTTCCTTGCTCGAAACAAAACAACCCGTGTGTAATTATACTCATGCTGATTGTGTGATGAGGAAGTGTGATGCCAAGATCGGGGCTCAGGGTTCTTGACGTGGGATGAGGAAAGGATGTGGACAAGGAAACTTCCGCCTGTCTTTGTCTGTGTGTGACTGCAGCTGTGCGTCAGTGATTACAGGAACATCTGGGTCGTTGGTTCCAGGAAATCTCACAATGGGCTTAAAAGATCTGTGACTGGCATTAGAATATGAGTTAGATTGTACTTAATGCTTCTGCAACGGCAAAGTCAATCTAATGTTATCCTGTAAGTTCATTTAACCATCTTTTGAACATCTGCTAGAAATGTTGCGTATGCAGAATGTACGCACTGTTTTTGACATTTGCTACGTCAAGTCCAGTCTGAAACCCATTATTGTGACCCTTCTCACCTGTATTCTGATTAACTCACACACCTGTTCCTGGTTTCCTGATTATCCTCTCTCTATATATGAAGAGTTTGGTTCCAAAACGCTAATCAGTGTAAAAAAAAAATAAAAAATTGTTTGTGAAAATTATTATTTGTGCTCCAAACAGTAAAAGATGCTAAAGAGTTTCGGAATACATATTAGACATTTATTAGACATTTTTTACACAAAATCCTATAAATCTTTTTTACTACGTTCAATCAAATAAATTCACAGATGTACACATCAACTACGTTGAACTTCAGCTTTCTCAAAAATAAGACTACATTCACCTTGTGTTTTTTTTTTAAAGTTCCATTCATTCCATTCATTTGTGTTCAGTTTAAAATTTCTGTGCATTTTTAAATATCAGAGAAAAAAAATCAAAGATGAGTCATTTAGTGCTGCACAGAAAGCTGCTTAACATATGAAAAAACGTTAGTGGCTAGTGAAAAAGAGACATGTGATGTGCTCTGTTTTTCGTTATTAAAGCTCCTATGTTTTCTAGTTTTTCCACATCTCCTGTTCCTGTACCAAGCTGAGACAGGTATTAAAGACATCAGCTAAAAGCTTTTGAGAAGGGCGGGTGGGGGTTGAGCTGTAAAATGTTTTTTTTTTAATCCTTAATGTTTTGTTTATTTTCTTCGTAGTTATTTTTTACAGAAGGAAGCTATGGTGAGCCATTAGTGCACAACACAACACAAATGAACCTTATGCATACAACTCTAGTCCAACAAAATGTGTTTCTTTTATTTTCCAGTTATCTGTACATTTTAAAAACATCCTGATAAATCGAGTCACCCGGAAAGAATCAATTTGATTGTTGTTGCATTATTGGTTGTTATGCATTCAATGATCCCATCTGCGAGTCGTGTCACACGGCCCAGAAAGGACATTGGAATAAATTCGCTTTTATGAGACTGACAACATTTTGAGAAGTTGAGAAGTTATCCGTGCACATTGATGTAAGATGGAATTATGTTATTATCCGCCATCTCACGATGTTCTCTTCTAACATAGTTCACAGGGTCAATGGCGGAAAATGATCATTTCTATTGTTTAAAAACAATTATGCAGTAAAATGAAGATGATAAAAAGATGTGTTCTTCCAAACACTGGTTTGCTCCTTGTTAACTGCTCCTTGTAAACCTAAGAATAGGATCTGACTGAATGTAGATCAGATGGTTTGTAGCTTTACGACCTGAACTAGGTATCTTCTTTGCAATCCTCATGTTCAGCGTAAAAGTGCAGATTTTTTTTGTTAGATGTGTCTTTGCCCTTGTTTGACTTACAGTGTTTGTGAAGCTTTGTTGTAGAGCCCTCTGCTGTGACCATGTATGACACATGCCAGTGATCCTGTGATTTGAGTGGAGTTAAATCAGCAAGGAGAGACGCGATGAGGTGCATTTCATATTGAGCAACATGGAGTTGAACAGGACACTGTAAAGAAATATGGAGGGCACGACTGCTTAGTGCCATTGGGCTAATATAAGGCAACTTCCAAGCTAAGCTTGATGCTGCCAATGAGTATTGCGCACATGTGTTCAAAAGCAAAACCATGTGTTTTGTGTAAAGAATAACCATTTATGTGAATAACATAATTTCTGCATTTTAGCCGCATTTATATTCATCTCTGCAGTTTCCGCCGGCCATTTGAGACAACGTTCCACAATAACCAATAAAGGCACAATGGGTATCAGGGTAATCAACCAGGAAGGGCACAGGTGTAAACAATTGAGTACAATCAGGAGGAAAAATACCAATTAAACCCTTCTTTTGTAAACCCTTCTTTTGTTTCGGTACTGTAATCACCAATGACGTAAATTACAAATAAATGATTGGTCGTCCAAAAAATAATCCTAAACATAAGACGATCACAAGATAAACCAATACGTAGAGAACTGAGCACTTTAATCCAAACGTTCTGAAGCTACATGATTGCTCTTTATAAGACATAAGTCATAAAGTATCTGTTTGAATTTAACTAGAGTAGCTGTTTTAACAGAAATCAAATTTGTTGTGTTGGGGGTAAAATTTAATTTTTGTAAGATTTAGTTCATGCCTCGCTTGTCATTTAGATGTGATTTGTGAAAGAGTGAGAGAGATCAGGGCTCTGTGGAGGCCATACATTATTCTTACTACTTCTTGTTCATTACATTTCTGTTTATTTCTCAGCATTCAGAACACTATTATTCCTGACCAAATCTCCAACTACATTTGAAAAAATGCAGCTCCAAAGGTTCAAGGAACGCCACCCAAATTTAAGCCTCCTACACAGCTTTTTCTTCTTGAGTTCATGACTGGGATTCAACCTTTATGTGACATTGATGATCAGTGAAAGCCTCTACACACCGATCCGAATTTTTGTTCTGAAGTTGGAAAACCATTGGTCCCAAAATCTGAGTGAATGAGTGGTGCCAGGGAACGATCTTATGATGAAGATTCGTGTGAATCTCAGTTTGGATTGCTGTGAAGAGGCTCTAGCATCTGTTTGGTTTAATTATTGAATCATACGGCTGACTACAACGCTACAAAACCCTTGAGTTTGTGCAAATGTAGCTATAGGAATTGATGCTGGTTAGAAGACGTGAAAGTGACATGAAATCCTCATTTTATTTACATTTTTCTTTTGTTCGTTCATTTTACATTTTAAAAATTTGCACAAAGAATAATTTGTGAATGCATTTTTCACACCAGACTGTACCTTACTCAAAATGTGTTTAAATTTCATTGCACCTTTACACCTTTAGACCCTTCATTGCATATGTGGGAAAATTACTGAAGAGCTAAGTATTTTAGATAAAATAATATATCTCTTATACAACTTGAAATGTCTACTGTATGATTTAATGATAGGTGTACGAGCCGCTTGCAGAGTTTGTGTTTACTGTAGTTCCAAGTAAACACATTCTAATCAGATTTTTTTAAAATTGCGTCATAAAATAGCACAATGAACCCCTCTGACATGGTACTTCCACCTTCTACCGTAGCCACTGGCCTGGAGCCATTAGCCGAGAGCTAGTCAGTGCAAGCCTCCTCTTGACTCTTTCTTGGTGCTTTAATCCTTCTTGTAACTTTAAGAATGTGTAGTGTGCACTTCACAGAAGAAGTTTCATAATGTTTTGGAAATGCAGACAAGTTCATCTTGAAAAGTTGACACCATTTCAGTATTATATCCTTCAATGTTACCCATATTTATTCTACATCTAATGTTAATAAACACATTTATTTTGAGCATAACTGCAACACTCTTGTAATATTTCTCTTTCACAGAGTTGAGACTCACGTTTGCTTAAATCCTAATGTGACTGCTATTTTTACAGAGGAACAAATACTGGACCAATCTGTTTCATTATTTGTTTTGTGCTTCTTGGTTTCACTTATAATTGGTTTAAATGATGCCTTTTCAAAGCATTTAGAATAAAAGTTTGGCCCCTGTAGACAAGGGCCGCACCTTTTATCACTTTCAAAATACAATATTTATCATAAACAATATCTTTGTACTTCAAGTTCAAGTTCAAATCATTGACGCTGACATACAGGACAGTCACAGGCTCCGCTCCTTCATACCTCCACAAACTCTTCCAGCTCTAAGTCCCCTCCAGACGCCTCTGTTCAGAAAATGACCAGCGTCTGGTGATCCTATCTCAGGGCGGCAAAAAATCTCTCACCAGGACCTTCTCCTTCACAGTTCCTGGCTGGTGGAATTCCATTGCCATCCCATTACGGAAAGCTGAATCTCTTTACACCTTCAAAAAGCCGCTAAAAACTCTACTCTTTTGAGAGCACTTACTAACTTAAAAAAAAATAAACATAAAAAAACCCCTGAAGCACTGATTTGAATTCATTTTCTGTACTAGCTTAAAAGTGTTCTATGTGTATGTCTTCGGATCAATCCACTTTGTACCAAACTGCTTGATGTTCACTCCCAATGTAAGTCGCTTTGGATAAAAGCGTTTGCTAAATACATAAATGTGAATGTGCCATTTACCACTTTTCTGCCCACCACTATGCTTTCACCTTGCCTCCTTCTGAGTGAACCCTGCCCTACCTCGATGTACCATGAGTCTCTTTTAAAAAGGCACTAATGCTATCATGTGAATATATTTAACTTTACTTATTTTGCACACACTTTAAAGTTCAGTAATGTTTAAGAGATGTGTTGCTATTACACCTCTGGGCCGTATTTTATCAGCCTCTCTACTAGTGTATTTGCTCTACATGGAAATAGGAAGTTTATCTGATTGTTTATTACCACGAGAGAGCTTTTTCTGCTTTTTTTTTTTTTTTTACTGAGTCATCAGAAGGAGGTAAAGGGTTAAGCATTCATGTCTTCTGTCTGAGAGAGAGAGAGAGAGGGAGAGGGTGTGGCCTGTTCTTTGGCCAGGAGCCACTCTTTCCCCTCCTCCCTTTAACCCCCCCCCTTTCTCTCTCTGTCTGTGCAGTCTGTCTGGAATACTCTCTGAGGCAGCAGTAACAGGAAATCAGAGTGCTGTGGTTTCAGCTCAATGGCAGAGCTCCACAGCTCAGCTTCTTGTAGCCAGCTGCAGACAGTAGATCTTCTCCAGTTAGCCAGCATTTCCTAAACCCAGACTCTTCCCCCTTTCTCCCTCTCTTTGTGTGTTTTTATTTCACCCCGGCTCCTTGCAGGTGTTCCTGAAGGAAGTTCTGGAGCAGAGGCTGGAGAAGGAGCGAGAGGAGGTGCGGACGACGGCTGGAATGGTGATTCGGGCCCACATTCTGAGTTATGTGGCAAGGTTAGTGCAGCTTTCTGTGTGTTTGTGGATAAACACACTCTGTTGAATGAGCTCAGATGAGTTCCGCTGCAACTCGAGTTACTTTTTATTGAGTTGAGTAGATGGGTTACCCTAATCGAGCTGTGTGTGGAATGATTTACCAGAGTCGTGCGAATCTGTCTGATGAGAGGAAGCCGAGAGGATTGGATTTATTAGGGAAGTGAAGGAAAGTTGTTATGAGGGTATTTTCAATGCAAAAACTGAGCCACATTCAGTACTCTACTGAGCGAAATGCCTGATGTTTTAAAGATGAGTGTGCTTTTTAGATATTACTACATGAATTTAATGAGAAAAAGGGTGCTAAATGATAGGTTTAAGGTATTTTATGAAATACAGGATCGCTGGGGACCAATTACCAGAAAATCAAGTCAAGTTTGTGAAAAATGCTTTGAAATCTTCATCTATGGACTTTTTTTGTTATTCTGTTGTATCAAGCTTAACAAAAAACATTAAAAGTCAATATTTCTATTTCAATTACTTACTTGCTTACTATTTTAACATTAGATTATTCTGCCTTTTTGTTAGGTTTACTGTGAACTTGTGCATGCACTATGGTTTTCCTGGTAAGAAAGCAGCTGGAAGATGAGGTTCATTTATGAGCTATTTATGAGGTTCATAATAACAGCAGATAGCTGAGATGTGTAAACTCATCTCCAGAGTCTGAACTGCAGTTGAAATATATTACATTTTTACCTTTACTCTTTTAGTTGGTTCTAATGATATGATTTTGGGAAAAGATGCTTTCACAAATAGTATTGTTTGTTTTTGTACATTAACAACACGTGGGTGAACTACAAGAAAATTTGCTGCTTTACCTTTTATTTTCAGCATCAATTCAAAAAGCTGCATGTGCTCAAAGTCAGCGTTTTTTGAGAATTATAGTCAGGTGTTTAAAGGGGCTATATTATGCAAAATCAACTTTTCTGACATTCCTACCATATTTTAGTGTTGTTCTCTGAACATTGAGCTGAAAACTCCTCAATGTTCCTTGCAACAGCCATAGTTCTTACCTTGACCCACTGACCAATCAGATTAATCGCTAGTACAGCTCATCTCTAGGCAGATTGGGCTCCCCGCGCTGAAGAACAATGCAGAGAAAGTGTGTTTTCTGTCGCTTATAATGGTGATGTCAAGCAATTACCAACTTAGAATTGAGCATCATCGCCTAATAAATTGTGACACAGCAATATTAGCGGTTATGTTAATTAACCCAGCACTAGAAGATGTACAAAACAAACTCCAGTAAAACCTAGTTACATCCATCTACTGTCCAGTGAACTGACCAATACTGGGTTTGATGCAACAGGAGGCAGTTTGATCAAAGGGCTTTGGAGCACTAAAATAAGGAGTGTCTGCAAGCAACAGTAAAGCATAGTGGAGGTTTTTTAATGTTTGGGGCTGCATTTCTTCAAATGGGATTTGATCAGGGTTATTTACAGAAAAAAACACTTCAATTTCAGTGCTGTATGATAAGATGAAAAAAACTGGTGATCTCTCTAGGATGTGTTCCTACAGACTCCTGTGACCATTATTAGGCAAATCTAAAGAAGTGGATTTGGGGGAATGAGAAGAGATTAATGCCAAGACAATAGTGTAACAATTTCTTTCATCTTGATCTAGCTGTATTTACACCCAACAGCAGTTCTGATTTTATACCTGTTAGTTTTGCTTTTTTATCTTTGTTAACATTAGTTTAATTGCTATGAAGAACTATCTTAGTGGAGTTACCTCCCACAGTCTCTAAACTGTTGATGTACATTAAACGAGTGCACAGATTAATCATTTGTACAGATATTTAGGTGTCTGAGAAATATCTGCTATCTTTAGAATAAGTCATACACCAAAATTGTGAATAAACATATTATTTTCCTCTTTTCTCAGAAAACACTATAAAAAAGTCCGCAGCAGCACCATCACAATCCAAAAGAACTACCGCGCTCACTTCTGGAGACAAGCGTTTCTCCGTTTCCGCTTAGCCGCTGTGGTCCTCCAGAAGCACACCCGTGGACAGATCGCTCGCCATCGCTTCCAGCAGCTTTTGCAGGAGAAACGCAGGAGAGAAGAGGAGGAGGAGAGGAAACGACAGGAGGAGCAGCGGAGACTAGAGGAAGAGAGACTCAGGCAAGAGGAGGAAAGGAAGAGAGAAGAGGAGCGATTGAGATTAGAAGCAGAAGCGAGGAGAGAGGAGGAAGAGGCTTTGAGGACTCAACGGGAAGAAGAAGAGCTGAACAAGCAGAGATTGCAGCAGAGAGAGAGAGGGCACCGCAGGTAAAGCTTAATCTGTACAAATGTCACCATTTCTATTCAGGTCAGCAACAATCTGCTTAATCTCTACCTAAAATGTTCTCCTCTGCTTTCCCTCCTATCAGGAGCCTACAGCAGGGAAATCACCACAATCACAAGGTA
This sequence comes from Danionella cerebrum, assembly GCA_007224835.1. Lineage (NCBI taxonomy): Eukaryota > Metazoa > Chordata > Actinopteri > Cypriniformes > Danionidae > Danionella > Danionella cerebrum. Next base: position 60,287 of record SRMA01024106.1, on the reverse strand, counting down.
TTACTTCTGTTTGCATTTCAACAGGGAGATTTTCTTCTGGAGGGATTTACCAGATGTGCCTAAAATCTCTTTGCTAACTTGGGAAGTGATTGAGTGTAATGATTGCCATGCCTTGGATCTGTGCTTGAGGACTCGACCTCTTTGGTTTGAGTCATTTAAAAAAAGTTTGTTAACTGTTGTTCAATCATGAAGATCCAGTTTACAAAGTGCTTTATTGAGAGATATTATTAAAACCAGGGTCTAAAGACATGTTTGGGAATTTTCCTTTTTTTAATAGATTTATTATTAACAATGTACTGCGCCCCATTAGTGCACAAATCAGCTTTGTGCGGCTACTGCAAAACAAATTTGTGTTGTGCACTAATGAGCCACTGATCTTACGACATGAATCGCAAAAAAAGAAACCACGTCACTGGGGGGTGCTAGTGAGTACATTTACATATTGGAGCTTTTAGCTGAAGAAGAAGGCATCCTCTGGCTCTCCACTTGCAGATTTGAACATGACTTTTAACTTGATGGAGTAACTGCAGTTAGCATCAGGTTTGCCCACATCTCAGGGCAAAGTCTCAGGTTTTTCTCACTGTGAGTATAGGCAAGAGTGTTTTTGTTTGTCATGGAAGTCACACCCGAGATGGACTGGCAACCAGTGATCACCCCTGCCTTTTACTCCATCCCTGCGACTACTACCAAGAGCAATTCCTGTATTAGAAGAACAAAACACTTCAGGTGCAGTTCAGTCAGGTTCAAATTAATAAAGAAACTATTTTGATGTTCGATATTTCTATAAGTAGACTGAAAGTGAGTTGAAATGTATTTTTTACAATTTAAACTACCGTTTAAAGTTAGATTTCAATTCAGTGGATATCATTAAAGTGAGGGAAAGGCAATTATAGCTGTACAGTTTTTTCGCCTTCCGTTCTGTGCAATCATTCTGTGTAAAAACTGTTCCTTAAAATGTTTGTCAACTCTGTATTTTTAGACGGACCGAAGGCTATTCCACGCAAATTATTTTCTTTTCTTGTCATAAACTGGATTGTTCCTAGACATTGGTTTTAAATGCAGCTTACAATACTTTTATACCAATCTTTGTTTACCATCTTCCTCCTTAAAGGACGTGTCCCACGGCCTCTGCCAATACTCTTCCGAGGAGGAGAGTCGTCAGATGGAGGAGATTCTCCGTCTGGAGCGAGAGATTGAGCGCCTGCAGAGACAGAGAGATGAAGGGGTGTCGCTACTGAATGATAGCTCCAGAGACGAGCTGAGACAGAAAAGAGACGCAGAGATCTACCGCCTTGAGAAAGAGGCTTCACGTGTGGCCACCGAGTTCCTAGAGATGCTGGACTTTGGAGGCTTGGAGCAGTCTTTGTCTAGTGAGGAAAACCTACACGACCCATCTGAGACTACCGCACCTCTGGCTGAGGAGGAGGTGGATGAAGGATTCCACGCTGAAGACGAGTGTGTCCCACTGCCTGATTTACCTCCTCCTTCTACTATTCCTCTAGACAAAGAGGTTCTCTCAAGTTGTCCTCCTCCACCTCCTGCTTTCGCAGAAGGACTTGTTGCCATGTCCACACCTGTACACATGGAATGTCCAAAGTCAAGTGCTTCCATTCACCAAAACCGACTTTCGGATATCCCTCCACCTCCATCCACAGCTCCTCCACCTCCTCCACCTCTAATGGTTTCAACCAAAGTCGACTATGCAGTTGTTTGTAAAAACTCAAAGAAGATGGAGATTTTGCTGCCGGAGGAGGAGACCAGCTTCAGTATTATGCCTGATGCCGAGTCTGATTATGACCAGGAGGAGTTTGAGGAGGCGTTGGGAAGCTGTGGGGATGCAGGAAGTACCAATGATGGACATCTAACAGATGAGGAAATTCTTCGCAGGTCTTCCTGCACCTACAACAGCACAGACTCCCTTAAGGGAAGTTTAGACTCGGTGAGTTCACCCTTGGTCTCATCTTATTACAAACCTTTTTATTAAAGGTATGTCAAAAAAATAATTGAGGAAATGTAAGTGCAGGAATTAATAAATAATGAAAATTTGTCTTTTTCATTATTTTTAGTATAACAAACTTTACAGTGTTTTACAGAATTGTTGCTTTTTCCTTTGACATCTATGACACTTTGATGGGAGTCAGTGGTACATATTAGCATCTTTACAGACTTTTGACTGATTTGTTGCAGCTGTCCTAAACTATTTTTTTTAACTTCTTATCATTGTGTCCCGAAGCATGTAAATATAAACAGTGGGTTTGATGTGACGGATGAAAATGAGCTCACTACGTCTGATTCATGCTGCATGTGCACTACATAAGTGACTTGCAGCACTCTAGGAGAGCTATGGATAGCATAAATCAATGTAATTTATCATTTTTTCTCAATGTAATCTAACCATGTAAATATTTTGAAATTTTATTGAGATTTTTCACTTTTAAATTTGTAAGACTTAAATTAACAGAATGAGTTCCATGATCAAAAACATGCCTTAACTTTTATTCTGAATCTTCCATGCATGTTTGTGCTAGGAATGTCAGGACAAAATATCCTGTATTGCTTTTTTGTGAGCTGAAAACACTTTGATGTTCCTAGCATAGTTCTTACTTCGCGCACTTTCCATACAAATTTGGAGAAATGTGAACATGTCAGAAGTGTGCTATAGAAAAAGATCCTCACTTTTACATAAATCAGTTCAATAAATTCAGCGCTATGTTCATGAATATTATTAAACACAATGTTTTGTTAATTTGCTTTTCATTTGTTTCCAAAATATCTCTTTTGATTGCCTCGCAGGCAGTGGTTTGAATGACATGCATTTAGATGCAGCATATTATCATGTTTACATTGTTAACAAATCCAATCCTTCAAGGACATCTTGCCATTATTAATTCATTTTCTTAATGCACACACACTGACACAGATCTTTTATCCAGAAAACAGATCCATCCTCTCCTGTTTACAGATGCTCTACTTACATTTAGTTTTTACTGGTGGATTGTTTGAGACTCATTGTCTACTTATGTCAGGAATCTCTGAACATTTGCATAAAGCTGTATTATGCTAATCTCTCGATCACCTCCAAACCGTCACCATCAGTCATTTTGCCTTTCATTTAAAATGAATGACGCAGAGCTGCTTTGTCACTGCAGAGTTTGAACAGCCTGTAGGCTATGGGGCATGATGGAAGCATACGTTTCATCACGTTTGGCCCATTGAGTGTCAGGGTAGCAAAAACCAGTATTCCCTGAAGCAAAACAAAAACACTCAGCAATTTGACCTAAATCCTTTTTAGATTTTCAGACATGTCACTATGGTAAAATTAAAGCAGCAATGTCAATTTTTTCATGATTATTTCACTGGAGAAGCTTAGGAGAATGTGGTTTGATATATATCCAGTCTTGGTCCCTCAGGGGTTTCTCAGAACATGGAGCAATTACCCATGCTTGTCACACCTGCTCAAAAACCCAGTGCTGAACGCGCTCGCTTATTGATTCTTGGGGAATATTTGAACCTAGAATCTTGATTCAGGTTAGGACCGCTAACAATGAATTAGCATTCACTGATGCGTTGGTGTTTTTGTTTGATTTAGCTCGTAAATAAAATCAATTTTTTAATAAGAAATTTTTATTTTTAGTCCTTATGGCTTGTTAGGATTGTATTTTTTTTAAAACAGGAAGTAAGGCAGAGTTCCATTTCTCTCACCTACCCCTTAGCCCTTCCTCTATGCCAAACCATTGGCACTTCCCCTAGACCTACCCCATTGCTCTTTATCTGCAACTACATCTTAGCACTTCCCCTACATTTAACCCTTGCCCTACACCTATCTCTACATCATCCTCTACACATACCTCTCAGCCCTTCAGCTAAGCCTACCCCCTAGCCCTTCCACTGTACCTTCCACTTTAGCCCTTCCCCTCTGCTGTCTGCTTTTTAGTTCCCTTCCATTTACACTGTATGCTGGGGAATTAAGGGCAATTAAGATTATTCAATTAACCTGAAGCATGTTTTTAGGATTTTGTGGGAAATTGGAGTACACGGGTGCAACCTACAAAAGTTTGTCATCGGAATGTCATCGGCGAGCCTAGAACTGGCAACTTTCTAACTGAAAGGCCACAGTGCTACCCACTGCACCCCTATGCCACCCACCTAATTTGATCAAAAAGCAAAAAATGGAATGTTCAGAATTGGGTAAAAACAGATAAGAATGTGAATAAGTGATCTTCTTGAACAGGAGGAGGAGGGGCATAACACAGAATGTTTAGGGATAAGTTTAGGCAAATAATAAGATTTTACAGTTGGTTGAAAACTTTAAGTTCTTTCAAGGAACTACATATTTTATAGTTTCATGAGCTTAATTTAGTGAGGGAAAGTTTGATTTTTGAAAAGGATTAAAGATTAAAATGTGTTTAGATTTGAAACTGTTGAAAATGTAAAGTTGGACATGTTTATGGAATTGTGGTCGCTAGGGTAAATAGTCCGATTTCTAGGGACTCATTTGCCTCAAGTGGCCAGTTGATGAAATTCTTTCACTTTTGTAATGGCTTCGAGGTCGTCAGATAAAGCCTGATAATTTAAGTGCCTTTACATTAAATAACATTGCTAGTTTTCATTGTAATTTAAGAAGTGGGTATATACTCTGCATCCTACAGCATGTAATCAAAAATATATTTGAATTCTCTTCTAACTTACCCTCTTTTTTCCCCAACAGTTTATTGACAGTAACGATGAGAATGATGAATATGTGGACACCGATGAGGAAGTGTCCAAAGGGAGAGTCCATGTGCTCAACGGAAGTGGGCCTCCCTATTTCCACAGCTATCTGTTCATGAAAAGTAAGACTTTCATCTGTTTATTGAACAGAATTTGTTGAGTATTTAATAATAATTTATTAATATTCGGTTTGTTTAAGGTGGACTTATGATCCCTTGGCGCAGACGCTGGTGTGTCCTCAAGGACGAGACTTTCATGTGGTTCAGGGCGAAACAGGACTCTCTTAAATCAGGCTGGCTCTACAAGAAGGGAGGAGGAATGTCTACTCTGTCCCGCAGGAACTGGAAGATGCGCTGGTTTGTGCTCCGTGACTCCAAGCTCATGTATTATGAGAACGACAGCGAGGAGAAATTGAAGGGAACCATAGATGTTCGAGCTGCCAAGTAAGAAACCACTGCTTGTGATTCACTGACATGACGTCTGTCTGTGCCAAAGAAGTTTGGCTATATCTCGATTTGATGGAAACAAACTCTGTAGGCTTCTATTGTATCATAAATATCTTTTTTAGTTACATGTAGTACTGTGCAAAGTTTTAGGCAGGTGTAAAAAAATGCAGATTACAAAAAAAAGATTACTGAATTGACGTTTTGATAATTTACTTTCATTAATGAGCAAAAGAGAAACTAAATCAAATCAATATTAGCTGTGAGCCCCCTTTGCTTTCAAAACAGCAGCAATTCTTCTAGATACACCTGCAGATAGTTCTTAAAAGAACTCTGCTGGTTGGTTGTTCTAAACATCTTGGAGAACTAACTACAGATCTTCTGTGGATGTAGCTTTCTCACATCCATCTGAGTCTTCCTGTAATCCCATACACACTCTATGATTTTGAGATCAGGACACAGACTTCTTCAGATAGTAGATGGACTGACCTGAATGCACTGTCATTTTTGAACATTTAACAAGTAAACAATATTTTGATGATTTCAATTTGAGCTAAATATATTAATATCATCAACAGGGGAGCACAAGGCACAATAAAAACAGGCAGCCGTGTGCTCACACAAGATTCAGAATTACAAACTAACAGAACAGGAGAACAAACTAGCTATTAAAAACAAAACACAAGAATGAACACAAACAATGGTAATGAAACACAGCACATAAAACACAGCCTTGTAATGTTAGGATTCAGAATCCAATGTTGCACTATTTGATTTTGATGAGACAACAGGACTCTGCCAAACAGGATCCAGCCCCCATGCTCTACAAGTTAGTCAAGATGGTGCCAGGGTTTACATGAAATTAGAAGATGCTTTTATCCATACCGACTTATAGATCTGGGGAAAACAAGCACTTTGTAACAAAAAGGGCAGTAAACTGTCGAAAGAAAGATTTTTTTCGTTCATGCAAGAGTTTTGAAAAACATTAGGTTTTTGTTTACCTTTTAAATTTTTCACCAGTTGGGGGCAGTGGAAGATGAAACATTCTCTCTTTCTGACACGGTTCTGCTAGACACTGTCTATTCTCTTAAAGCACGTTAGATGCTGTATTGTAAGAGCTTATGAAGGTAGAATGGAGCTGATTCTGTGACTGTTCTTTATTTTTAAACATGACTTTTAGAAGTCCGGGGCCTTTTTGAGCACTTCTCTCCACTCTCCCATTCACAGACAATGGTAAAAGGCGCTGAAACTTTGATTTTTTTCAGACCAAAAACGCTTTAAATCCATTTTTAACCAAGCAAAACATTATGTGTAGATTACCAATAATGTGTCATAATAAAGGTTAAAGTCAAGGTGTCAATAAATTAAGTTTAAGCTAAAGATAAGAGACCATTCTCCTCTGACTATAGAACATCATATTCCACTTTATAAAAATAATCTTTTTTTAGGACACGTTGACCAACCTTTATTTTGATTCATTATTGGTAATAAAAGTGATTTCAAGCCTTTTTGATGTGAAGATGAAAGTTTCAGCACATTCTACCATTGTCAGACTTAACAAGGGGATTGCAGTGACCTGTCTAGATATGATCAGTGCCTGAACTTTTAGTAGGTGATGGATCGAGCAGATTTAGCAGTGTGCTCTTGAATATTAATTGCTCATCATAAATCACTACTGAGGCAGAAAAATTGTTGACATCTCCAAATTTTTGTTGCCATTCTGAAAAGGGGGATTGGAATGAACAACCAGTAGCTCAATTTGTGCCATATTGAGCTGTAGATGATGAGTCTTCGCCCATGTCTAAATGTCATTCAGACAGTCTGCCAAGCAGCTTCAAACCATTCAGTCAAAAAAAGACACATTTTTCAACTCTGTGGTGTAATGAACCATAGAGGACCAAACACTGAACCTTGAGGTACCCCAGTGAGTTTCATCACAGAAATGAGTAAAGTGGCACAGCCCTGACATTTTTAAAAACAAAAACTGAGGATATTGTAATGTTGATGTGAATTGATTTTTTTAATACGACCATTCAAATTTAACGTTTCCTTCTGTAATGTTGCATATCTAACTTTTCTCAAACTGATTGGCACAGGGAGATTGTGGATAACCACGAGAAGGAGAATGCTCTGAACATTATCACTGAAGAGAGGATGTACCAGATATATGCAGAATCTCCTGAGGATGCCAGGTATATTTCAAACCTCCAATGATCGGTGTCAGTTAGTCAGGTTTGGTTTTTGGTTGTGCCTTTGTGTGTGTTTTTCAATTATCCCCCGTCTAATAATCCTTGTTTGGATCATTGCTTTGCAGTGGTTGGTTCAATGTGTTGAGTCGTGTGCACAGCGCCTCTCCAGAACACCTTCTGCAGATGCAACATGAGCAGGCCAACCCCAAAAATGCAGTTGTGAGTCTTTAAACTAAAGCAAACTTAAAGTGTTTTAATATAATATTAACTTTTTTCTTTTTCAATATACAGGGAACGCTGGATGTGGGGCTCATTGACTCTGTGTGTGCCTCGGACAACCCAGACAGGTACATGATGTTATAAGTGATGAGAACAACACTGTTCGAGCGATTTAATAGAACTGTTCTCATCTTTTTTAGGTGCTTTTTAGAGTTGTTTAGAGGCACAGCCATGCTCAAACTTTTGCACAGTGGAAATCTTTGGTCACGGTTATAATATTGGCCTGCAAATACACCATTTCTTTATGAACTAATAAACATAATAATATTCATAAATATTTTGTGTGCAGTGAAAATACTTACATTTTTGCAACTAAAAGAAATGTGTGCTAAAAATGTGATTTAAAACCTGCACACAAATTATATTTGTTATTTAAATTCTTTGACAGAAAATTTTGTTTCTCTAACACAAAACTTATTCAATAGTTTAAAACTTAATCAGTTATGAAATAAAATGTATATCTTGTTTCTATGCATGATATTTTATTTAACATTTAAAACGCAGCAAGGGAAATGTGTCACAGAATTGGAACAGAACTGGAAGCATAGATTGAAAACTATTTTAATTTTTGCCATTCTGGGGCTTAAAATTTTGATTCCTAACGCCAATATAAAATTGATTGCTAATGGATTGTTTTCAGATGGTGATAGATCATAATGAGTCTGTAATAAAATCAATAAATAAATCAAATAAATAAAAAAAACAATATTAACAATATTTTTTTTTCTCCAAAATCTATAAATTCATAACTTGACTGTTCCCCTAAATTACTTAAATTAATCCCATTAATATTTTTTTTATATTAGCACGGCAGAAACATGCAAACTATTCCCAAGAAGGTCATCGGCAAGCCTTGAATGACTTTGAACAGAGGCCAAAAGTGAAGCTTATTTTGGCACTAATTCAATGTTTAATAAATTGGCATTTACTTTAAAGGTACTTGTGGGAACTGATGTTTATATTTATTTTTCTGATTTCCGTGCATGAATGGAACAATGGTACTTGTTCACCAGTAGAGGGCACATTCCCTAAACAAACTGGGGCCATTGTTTATGCAAATGAGCAGAGATGACAATCACTCAAATTTTATTTTATTATTATATTTTATAGGCTTATATTTTCATCTTGTACCTTTTTAGCTGACTTTCACTAGAGAAGGGTTGGTTTAATTTATTTAATGTGAAAAATTAATCACTTGTACAAAACTCTGTAAATTCACCTGTACAATTTAATTCCAACGTTGGGCGGCTGGTGGCTCAGTGGATAGCACTGTGGCATTCCAGTTAGAAGTTTGAGGCTCACCAGTGACCTTCCTGGAAATCTCCATGTTCTCCCCGTGCTTGCGTGGGTTTCCTCCGGATACTCTAGTTTCCCCCACAATCCTAAAACATGCGATTAATAATGTAAACTCCCCTTAGGTGTGAATGTCTGAGTGAATGTTGCCCTGCGATGGACTGGCGACCAGGTTGTACCCCCACATCTCACCCAATGTGCGCTTGAGATAGGCACCGGCAGACCCCCGTGACCCGAAAGGGAATAAGCGGGTTGGAAAATGACTGAATGAACTTCCATTTTAATCTCTATGAACAATGTTTATGCTGCTCTCATAAGACATGTCTTTCCTCCAGGCCAAACTCATTTGTTATCATCACTGCTAACCGTGTGATCCATTGCAACACGGAGACGCCAGAGGAAATGCACCACTGGATTGGCCTCCTTCAGAAGCCCAAAGGAGACTCAAGAATCGATGGCCAGGAGTTCATTGTCAGAGGTTAAAGCCTTAAATGTTTCCTTTGCACGCGATAGCTCTTTAATACATGCTTGTTTTGACATTCATTCATTCATTTCTCCCTTTCGGGGTCACGTGGGTCTGCCGGTGCCTATCTTCAGGCAGAGGTACACCCTGGACAGGTTACAGTTCATCGCAGACCAACACACACATTCGCTTGCACCTTCACTCCTAAGGGGAATCTAGATTATTCAATTTACGATGTAACCAAAGTACCCAGAGGAAACACGCAAGCACGGGAAGAACATGCAAACTCTAAACAGTGGTGGTTTTAGGCACGGGCGAACGGGGCAGCCACCCGGGGCGGCATTTTTATGTCACGTAGGGGGCGGCACACGAACTTGAGGGGGAAAAATCCGTGTCGCTAAGCGTTTTTTATTATGATACCTGAGCCACCGCCGCCCCTGCTGCTGAAGCACACAGAGGAGTGAGAGGAGAAGGGAGAGGAGGGGGGCGCAGGGGACAGTTCACCTCTCCCAAATGAAGCAGAGAAGGAGGGGGGAGATAAACTCTGTCAGTGACAACTGACTTTCTTACAAATAACGCACACATTTCATTCATAATATTATAAACACAGAGCAGTAATTAGCACATTTTTTAGATAATTGTGTAAAATGCTAATTAAAATAAATAGGTAATAAAATCGATTATGATGATGATGTGGAGGTGAATTGGTCTTGACCTCGTGAGTGAAAGTGGTGAGGAATGGCGAATTGATTGTCGATCACAAAGTAAACACAGCGATGGAGAGAAAAAGATCAAAGCTGACAGGTGCTCAATTTAAGAAAAAAAAAGAAGATGAGGAGAATCGGGCAAAAGATAAAGGAATGCAACAATGTTCTCTCTGTATGATAAAGGTATTCATGTCATTATGTGGTATCACGTTAACTCTTAGCTTTGTAGCCTTCTTGTGTATGATGCTTGCTATGCTAACCTACCTTGCTAAACACACAATCAAAGCCATATACAAACTATCAGAGAAATTCTAATGCTTTCTATTATATATACTTATAACCATTAACTTCTTTCAAATGAAACTATTACCAAATCCTTACTGTAGTGTGTTTTGGTCACCAAGGTTATACTTGCCATAAAAACCAATACAATTTCCATTATAACCAGTACAACCATTCGATTTCTATTATTTTTGGGAAGGGTTCTTTTGTTTTTTCAGCAAGATCTAGTTAAATTTCACCACAAAATGATTCTCTGCAACAAAACTTTGAATATTTATTTCTATTCTTTTGTGTTAATTTTGGCCACTGTAAATAGCCTGTGTAATCTACATATGAGTAGATAGATAGTTGAAAAGACATTTTCCATCTGTTGTTACTCTGTTATATGTCAAAGTTTATAATTTGAGGCAGAAAATTAACCAATGAGCTTATTGTTCCTTAGATTATAATACATTACATTTAAATTTGGGTACCTTTTTTTACTGAAAACTAATATATATATTTTTTGTAAGTTGGGGGACAGGGGGGGGGCGTAGTAAGTCTCGCCCAGGGCGCTGTTCCACCTAGAACCGCCGCTGGATCTAAACCTTTCTCTAAATTTACATTATAACAGCTTTGAGTGTAAATAGACACATTTAAATCTGTTGTATAAAAGTTGATTGAGGCATATATTCATGTAAGACTATTTATATTGAACCCCTTTGACTCTTTCAGGTTGGCTACACAAAGAGATGAAATCGAGTGGTAAGAGTACCTCTCTCAAGCTGAAGAAGCGCTGGTTTGTTCTGACCAACAACTCTCTCGATTATTACAAATCATCTGAGCGGAGTGCATCCAAACTGGGAACTCTGGTCCTCAATAGTCTATGCTCAGTTGTCCAGCCTGATGAGAAAGTCTACAAGGAGACTGGTGAGGTTGTTTTGAAGAACACTGCGGCGTTACTTAAATATTTGTTTTTAATGCCTCTGCTCTACCACAGGTTACTGGAACATTGTTGTTCATGGGAGGAAACATTCATATCGTCTCTATACCAAACTACTGAATGAAGCCATGAGGTGGGCTTCAGCTATTCAGGTGGTCATTGACAACAAGGTTCCCATAGAAACACCCACTCAGCAACTCATCCGAGATATAAAGGTGTGTTTAACATTTATCCAGACTTTCAATTCTGTTTTTTTTTTTTGGTTATCATCTCATCACCAATCATCTTTCAGTTGTTGGAGCCAATATCTCCCGAGTCCCAGCAGTCCCGCAGGGTCACAAACAGTAGTGTTAAGTGAGGTACATGGACAAGTGTTCTGTGTGTCTTCACTAAGTTCTCTCTAGACCCTTCCCACTAGAGTCCACATTCTTTTTTCTGCAAGAGCACAGTTTGCTCCCCCCGCTCAATACCCTTACATGCTTGTTTTCACTCTGTAAATCCTGAGTCAATAACTAAAGAAATCCAAAATATGATTGGCCAGTGGGAACTGTTTCACACCTGCAAAAGACAATGTTCTTGTGGCAAAGTATGCTCAGAAACAGATCGTGGACCCCAGTGTGAAAGGCCCCTTTGTTTATCTTCTTATGTTCTTTGATTACATCTGGGTGCTTCTTTTCTTGTTGTATACCTTGTGTTCTTCTGGAGTGAGCTGGGAATCTTAAATAATGTCCCTGGGTTCCCCCTCTTCCATAGATACAATTTATATGTAAGTTGTCAACAAGCTAATGTTTATATTTCTCAGTGGTATTTAACTGAGATATTTAACTGTGGTTTTCACTGCGATGCAGAAATTTATTGATATTAGGGGTGTAACGGTACGCTAAAATCGTATTCGGTTCGGTTCATTTGGTTCGGTACAAAACAATAAGAACTTACAAAATCTTTATTTTGAAAAGCTGCCAATACACAATAGAATTCTTGCATAAAATAAATAAAAGTGACACATTTGGGTGATATTTTAAATAAATTGCACTCTTTATAAAGAAAAACACATTTTTAAAATAAAAAATGAAATACTGCAACTAGTTAGGACCTGAAAACTTTTAACACTAGCAACAGCTTCAGCTTATATATCAACAAAACGAACTATTCATGTTTTAAGTTTTTGGCTAAAAAGATTAACCGATCCACATTTTCTGAAGAGAGCACAGATCTGGTTGCAGTGACAATATCTCCAGCAGTAGAAAATGTTGATGTGTTGCCTGCCCGATCTCCGTGGAACAATGTCGGCATACAACTTTAAATTTATCCACTCGTCTATCCCCGTTATGTATTTTAACAGAGAAGCCAAAGTGTTCCTAAACAGGAGACCGTAGTGAGGTGGGAGGGTCTTCAAGCTCTGGCTTCTCTTTCGCTGTTGCCATTTCTCACAGCTACTCGTGCAGCTCTACTGTGCGTCACCCAATAGCGTCCGTGCGGAAACTCGCCTAGGAACATTGTTCCGCTGCGCTTAATATCGCGCTAATAATACATTTATATCATTTAATTTAAAAAAATATACCGAAACGGTACGCAAGTGTACCGAACCGAAAAGGCCGCACCGAAACGGTTCAATACATTCCTGTGAACCGTTATTAAACCCTTAGTTGATAGTAAAATTATTCTTTAGAACAAATACACTCGCTGAGGCTGGAGTCACACTACACACTAAAGTCACACTGAGTACAGTTCACTCTAAAGTACACACATTTTTTAAGTTCCAACAGTGCATTTCATCCTCAAAACAAACATGTCCTCTATGTCCCCGATGGTTCTGTTGTCAGTTTTTTAGCCATATCTGCTCATATGGTGAATATTGGTGGATTACTATGTACAGAGTGAGACTGGGAGCTGACACACAATTGCCAAATTAATAGTGAAGAGCAGTTGATATACTAGGTCAGAGAAATTAACAAACACAACAATTTTTAGAGAGCATTATTGACTGAGAATTGTATGTATTTTACTGACAATATTTTGCCCTGATAAAATGTCACAATAGTCACTTGGTGGCAATAGGTCCACAATACAAAGACGTTTTATCTCATTTAATCTCACAAGATCACCTGCCAGTAGTCATATGTACGTTCACCGAAGATACAAAAATCTCTATAAATTATAGTTAATCTAGAAAGTCTAGGTTACTTTTGTAATCCCGTAAAGATCCAACTGATGGGAATGATCCCTGGGAGAGTCCACCATTGTAAAGGGATGAGCAGGAAGTAGTCCTCAAGGAGAGGACTAGTTCACTGCTAAAGCCTAAGGTGGGACATCAGTGGCCAGAGGGGCGACAGATGGGTCCCCAGAAGGTACTGGGAAGTTCTGGAAGGCACGAGCCATGTAGGCCTTTGGAGGGATCTTGCTATCAGATTGTGGCTTTCAATTGATTGTCCTTTGATCAAGGGTGAATGGAAGAATCCTGGAAGCGTGACCTTAAGGGGACAGTCCCCAATCGAACCCCTGCCTGAAAGTTTTGCACGATTCCTAGGTCTTCCTAGGAGACATACGATTGAAGAGCCAACCCCACTTCACAGCATAGCAGGGTTTTGTAGGATGGTAGCACAAGGTCAAAGATCCAGGCTCCATATGCACAGGTAGGACCTTCTCTGGGTGCCAGGAGCCCCCTCCTGAGTGAGCAGATTTCTCTCTCAGGAGGGTTCGCCAAGGAGGGATTGTCACGAGTAACGAAGTACTGAATTGTGCTCTATTGGGCTAGCGGTGAAAATAAAAGAAATTCATGCTTGTCCTCCTCGCAAAACCTGTACTAGAAGGCTCACTAGAGGAAACACCTTTATGTCTGTGCTACTAACTGGACATAGTTGAGAGCTAGTATACATCTGGAGGCTGACTTGGTGGCGGAATCCCAGGGGAGCTGGTTGAACCCTGGAGAATGAGTATAAAGTGTATGGAGTCAGAAGGTTGCCCTTGTGAGAGACTAGTGCTCGGCCGGAACAAGGAACTAGTGCTCGGCGGTTAGTCAGATTCACTAACTCAGCAGAAAAAATAGCTTTTTGTTGGTGGAAACAAAAAAAATCCTGCTTTGGAGGGGACGCTGTGCTAAACTGTCAGATAGCAGCACTGTCTGGGTGGGACTGTTACAGCCTGAATCATAAGAAAAGAAATCATAGCTCTTCGTGCATCTCTAGGGAGAAAGGTGTAGGTATGTGGGTCCCAAGTCCCAAGCCCCTAGGGCATGAGCACCTCTTAACCAGATCACCATTGCAGCTTTCAAGAGCATTGCAGATGTCTCTAGCACCAAATTAACTCTCGTCAACGCTGTCACTCTCAGAGTTCCAAGAACATCCTCTGACACACCGGTTGTGCATTTTGGAAGAGTGCTTGTAAAGAAAGCTGTCTATTCACACAGGATTTATGTGGAAATGCTTGTTTCCACACTGAACTACACATTTCTTGTGTCCGTCCTTCGATGAGAATCACTCTAGCAACCAGGATTACACAAACAAATTGCTTTGTGAAAGGGGACAGAATAAGCAATTTTGTTTTTTACAAAATAAATCAAGCTTGGTTGAAGATCTGCACGTGCTGTAGTATGGCGGCTTAGCTATCTGGGCTAGCAAGCTGCGCTATATGGGCTAGCAAGTAATGAGCGGTAAGCTAACCTCTAATCTATCAGCATTTAGTTTCAAGTTAGAGTTACACTCAGTTCACTCAGAGGAAAAGACAGAAAGTTAAGGTTGGTTTCACTGGGTTTTTCAGCTGATTGCTAATCGCCTAAACCTGGGCAATGATACTTCCACAGCTGGTCCACTTTGGTGCCAGTTTTTAATGTAAAGAACACAATTTACTTTATATCTTCAGTTTTACTGCTGTGCAAGTGAGATTTCTTTTTTTTTTCATTTTGTTGTGCCCCTTTAGACAACAAAGCGCTCTTGATCTCTGCTCTCTGATTGGCCATGTTTTACATATTCACTCCTATTTGCCCTGCTTTCTCTTTTAATGGGCACAATGCTAATGAACAAACCTTCTGAGATAGTGAAAGTTTAATAAATGTTGTAAATAAAAAAATAAGTAAAACTGCACACGCTGTACTGCACTGAGCATCTCCTGATAATCGATCGCAAATTCCAGCCTTGTGCGAAGAGAGAGAGTGAAGTTCACTGTGAATAGGATTAAAAAAGTAGCATTTTAATGAATGCTTCATTTTAAGAATAATTGCAAATTAATTGCTTTGCTAATAAATTGTTTCCAACCAAGTATTTAGCGTTGCGTGTCTCCACTTCGCAGTGGTGTGTTAGTATAACGGGTCTATTTTTCCTCACGGAAGTATGCGCGCAGTGAGTGGAGTGGGCGCCAGCTGTCACTATGCACCTCTGACTTTGGGTTCCCCGTTAAAAGACAATGATTGTCATTTTTTAAAGTGGTAACTTTCTGAGGCAGTGTGAAGCTAAAACTCTTGAATCAGAGTCAGATTTTGTGTGCAAAACAAAACAGTAAATTAGTAGAATTGTTTATTTTATGCTATGTGTATTTAAAACTGCAGTGTAAAAAAACATAACTAGCGAGTTATTCCATCTAACCCTATTTTTCTTTTTTTCGCTAGTTTTTTTTTTGTGAATATTTGTTCATCAAAATGTTTTACTTTCAAAATGTGGTTCTTTGCTGAAAAAAATACAAAATATTAATAGGAATAATAAGATGTATTTAATGAATGCATCAATTAAGGCAATCAATGATTATTCTACATGATTTGTCTGGTCTGGCCCCAAAAGCCCCACAAATTGTGCACCATGCGGCCCGCGATCTCCAATGAGTTTGACACCCCTGCTCTACATTAATAAATGAAGCATTTGTATTTCTATTTAATTGTTGTATTGTAATTAAACAACTCTTTAGGTTTTCTGAAGATTTTTGATCAATGAACCACACTGTATGGTTTCATGATTAATTTGTCAAATAGCATATTTCCTCATATGAACGTATGATTCCAGAATAATTATTGTCTTTGTGCTGTCGAGTCTTGCAGATGTTGGACTTATATAATCTTCTCCTATTGCAGGAGAGCAGTTTGAATGTGGAGGCTGTGGAGCAGATGTACTGGAGGAACCCCATTCTGAGATACACACAGCACCCCTTGCACTCGCCCCTGCTGCCTCTGCCATATGGAGAGGTCAACTTCAACTGTGAGATCTTTTTTACTAATTTAATTACACGATTGGAAATAAAAGAATTGGTGTTAGAGCTTAGAAGCTTAAAGGTACAGTTCAATTTGTACCGTCTCTTCACTTAGACACTGGATCAACCAAAATTGTGTAATTTATTGTGCATTTACAATATGTTCACAAATGTTCAGATGATTTTTTAAAAATGGAAAACATCTCAGCTAGAGTCATGTAATTGTTAAAAACCTACACTCACTGGGACTTTATCGGATAGCACTGTCCAACTGCTCACCAACAGTTCTTATCATCGAATTCCATGACGGCACCTCAATGCATTTAGGCATGATTAAAGTGACTGAACACAGCATGGTTTGGAATAAATGTTTAGAATGAGATTTGTGGTATGACACAAGTCAATCGTTTTTCCCTGAACTCTTTCTGTCTTGCTTCCTGCAGTGCAAAAAGAGAAAGGTTACACCAGTCTGCAGGATGAGGCAGTCAAGATCTTTAACTCACTGCAAGAGATGGAAGCTGTGTCTGATCCCATCCCAATCATTCAGGGCATCTTGCAGACGTGTCAAGATCTGCGGGCTCTCAGAGATGAAGTCTACTGCCAGCTGATCAAACAAACCAATCACGTTCCTCAGCCAAACAGCCCAGCCAACCGAGCTCACTGGCACCTGCTCACCTGCATGAGCTGCACCTTCCTGCCCAGCCGTGGGATTCTCCGATATCTACGGTTCCACCTCAAGAGGTGCTTGTGTAACTCCTTTAAGTTCTTTTGTCCTGGTAATACAGAATTTAGAAGAAACAGTGCGAATAAATCAGTCCATTACCTTAAACATTTATGGATTTCAAACACATTTTTGTTATTTAGTTAATATACATCCAAATTGATCATATATTAAATATGTGATCCATACGATAGTGTAATGGATAATGGTTCATTGGGTTACATCAAAAGAGATGATGTTTTGTTTGGTGTCGCAATAATGAACTTTTTACTAAAGAAAAAATATAGTTTTAATTTTTATGACTAAACTACTACTGTCATGTGAGAAGCAGTGTTGGGAGTAATATTACAGTAACACATTACTTTGTCCTGTAACGCAGTAGTGTTACTCATTTTACTCGTTACATATTCAGTAATGTGTGCATTACATTAAACTTTTCACCCACAAGACATTAACGTCTTAAGCCCGAGAGTTGTATAATATATTTATTTAGTATCGTAAATATTAAACTTAAATTTATACTGATATATTTATCATATTTATCATATTTATCATACTCACTTTGTGCATAACAACACTTTTGTGTTGTGAAGTGATTAAAAACAGCAACAATAAGAAAAGACAGATGAAGAAAAGATTGGTGTTCTGGCAGTCCACTGTGATTTTGCTACAGTCTATCGCTTTATACTGGACGTTAAATCCACTGCAGTACATTTTGTCATTATAGAATGTTCTAAATTCGATTTCTATTTTTTTATTGGGTGAAAGTAGTGTACGATTGGTGTAACATATTACAATTCCATAATATTGTAAAAGGTAACTGATAACAACTGATACTTGTAGTGTATTACAGTTTGAAAGTAACTTGCACAACAATGATGAGAAGTAAATGTTGCACTTGCACTCTGGGAGCAATAAGGGTAGTGATGTCCCTTGCGTTCGGGAAGTGATTTCACTTTACAAATTAGCCAGCATTTTTAATTAATTGCAAAACCTACTTTTTCTGATTTCCATAAAATGTTTGCTAGATCATCGTTTGACAAATCAAAGTTCTGAAAGGAATTTAACGAATTTAAAGAAAGTAAGACGCTCTTAACTGGTTGCAAGGCTATGTCTCCACAATGTTTTAGTGTTTTTGACACAAAACCATGAGTTCATGTTGCCTTTGCTGTTACACCAGAGAGGCCCAGGGTGGTCAGGAGATGATAGCACTGTGGCCTTTCAGTTAGAAGGCTGCTGGCTCAAGTTTGTATTTTCTGATCCTGCTTGCAGGGATTTCCTCCGACTACCCCGATTTCCTCAACAAGTTAATGCGTCAAAATAATTGAATATTCTAATTAAGCTCTGTACGTTTTTGAGCATCTGGAAAAGTGATATATAATATATTGAACACATTATTATTAAGTGTCAGGGAAAGAAACTCATGTCTGCGAGCAAATATCCAATCAATGAACTGCTCCTTAGTATAAATATCCAATCATAGTAAAGTTAGAGAAGGGTGGGACTTCGCAAATTTCACTCAGCCAGAGGAGGAATTATCAGTACTACGAGGAGTCAGCTTTTTTGAATGGAGAAAGAACTGTAATAAAAATATCACAGTGTTCCAGCAATGTTTAATCATATTTATTTATGCAGAAGGCGTATCATCGGTGCCTTCTTCATACAGCTATTCCTCATTTCAGGACCCCTAGGTACTCTGAACTTTTGCCTAACTTTTGCCTGATAAGAACATAACTCTTATCTGCTGTGATGGACTGGTGACATGTCCAGGGTGTACCGCTGCCTCTCGCCCGATGGGGCACAAGTAGACTCCCGTGACCATAGATGGATGGATGGATATTTTATTACATGACACTTTAGTTCTTAGTATTTAACATTATTAAAGAAAGTGATTAGAGAGTAACTATCTCAATTTCTGAACAAACAGTATGTTACATAGTGAACAATTAAAACAATACCAAGAACTACATGGTCTAAAGTGGCTCCAAGCCTTTTTAGATCTCAGGCTCAATCTGTAGAAAAAGAAAAGAGAGCGCAGAACTCTTGATACGTTCTCCATCAGTTCCAAGTTCCTTGCCAGTAGAAGATGTTTGAGAGACCACCTAACCAAATAAGGTGTCTCTTTAAGAGTCAGACACTATTGTTTACCAAAGCAATCCCATATGTTAATTGTAATCCTGTTTGTCCCTTTGCAACACAATACAGCCTACAGGAAACCGTAGGAAACCCACACACCCACAGAGAGAACATGCAAACTTTTCCCAGGAAGGCTAGCGTCAGAAGGCTAACCTTCTTACTGAAAGGCCATGGTGTTTCTCATTTCATTTTGCCTATAATTTAATCTTTTCTTTTTTCAGTTCCCCCTTATATTTCGGCTGCAAGAAGTTTGGCCCTATAAAAATAGATTTCTTTTCATTCACTCTGCAGGATAAAGGAGCTGTTCCCTGTAACCGAAATTGAAATGTTTTCGGTGTTTATTGGAGAGTCCCTGAAGAAGACCAAAGCACGAGAATTTGTGCCTTCACAAGATGAGATTCTGGCCCTGCTGAACCGCCAGGAGATGACAACCACTGTGTACTGCCATGGTGGAGGATCCTGCAAGATTTCGATCAACTCCCACACCACAGCAGGAGAGGTGAATCAAACGAAGAGACAGATGAGCTGCAGTTTGATTTAATATGGAAGAGTAGTTAAATTCGTAAAACATTCATGGAGATAAAAGAGTATGGAAGTGCCTTTGTCTCTTTGTAGGTTGTAGAGAAACTGATTCGAGGATTGGCTATGGAGGACAGCAGGAACATGTTTGCTTTGTTTGAGCATAACACCACCATTGATCGTGCCGTGGAGAGCAGGGTGATCGTGGCTGATGTGCTCGCCAAGTTCGAAAGGTACACTTGAGGCACAAACAAAAACATGATCAGGGAAGGGGTCTAAAACTAAACTTGAAGCTGAAGAATAAACTAAAGCTAGATTAGAAGCGAGATTTACAAGCAGAAACATTTAAAGGGCAGGTTTTGGTTGACACTATTGACTGTGGTTGCTCGATAATGAAACAATGCACTGAAAATAGGCTGGAACCAGATGGAGAAATTAAAGTACCGGTAATTAAAGTCTTGAGTCGGCATTGATGGCAACTCCCACAAAACATCACATTTATTGAGGTCACGGTAGAAAATACAGGAGGGGAATTCAAGGGGTCTACATTAAGCAGAGTAAGTACAAATCAACAATGTACATAAATGGCAGGATTTACCAGGACAAACAAACAACCCAATTAAAATATGTTCTTCCCATGCTTGCATGGATTTTCTTGGTAAACTGTAGTTTCCTCCATGAACAAAAAACATGTTTCAGGTTAATCAGTTATTCCAAAATTCTCTCAGGAGAGAATGTGGCTGCAATGGACTGGTGACCTGTACAGGGTGTACTCTGCCTTGCACCTATTGTGAAAAAAAAACATTTGTTCATGCAAATAACTTAACAAATAATTTACAAATAACTAAAGTTTTGATTATCAAAACTTCAAAATACAAAGCTGTGATGAAATCTCTGAAATGGGGTGAACATTTCTGTCATGTTTGTTGTGCTGGATGTTTTCAGGCTGGCAGGAAGTGAGCAGGAGCAGGACGGCCCGTGGAAGTTGTACTTCAAACTGTATTGTTTCCTGGATGTGGAAAGTATGCCCAAGGAAGGAGTTGAGTTTGTCTTCATGTTTGAGCAGGTTGGTTTTATAGTTTCACATCCCACTTCATCACTTCAGGACTGTAATATTTAGAGAATACAGTACCGTTCAAAGTTTTGGGTCACCCAGACAAGTTTGTGTTTTCCAAGAAAAGTCACACTTTTCATGAATTGTGAAGTGAATAGAAAATATAGTCTACCTGAACAAGTCTCCCACACCAAAGCAACCCCAGACCATCATGTTACCCCAACCTTGCTTGACAGATGGCGTAATTTCAGTTGTTTTGCATCTCACAAATATTCTTCTGTGTGAGCAAAACACCTCAAACTTTGATTCGTCCATCCATTTTTCCAATTTTCTTCTGTGCTATGTCTCTGTTCTATTGCGCATATTAGTCTTTTTCTTTTATTGGCCAGTGTCAGACGTGGCTTTTTCTTTGCCACTCTATCCTGAAGCCCTGCACCCTAGAGTCGCCTTTTCATTGTAGATGTTGACACTGGCATTTTAAGGGTACTATTTAATGAACCTGCAAGGTGAGGAGCTGCGAGGCTTCTATTTTATCTTTTCTTATCTTATCTTCTTATCGTGCAGTTGCCTCCCACTTCTCTTTCTACTCTGGTTTTAGCCTGTTTGTGCTGTTCTCTGAAGGCAATAGTACACACCATTGCAGGAAATCTTCAGTTTCTTTGCAATTTCTTGGATGAAATAGCCTTCATTTCTAAGAACAAGTCGAGTTTCTTTGAAAGATCTCTTTTTCTGGCCATTTTGAGCATTTTATCGACCCCACAATTGTCATGCTCCAGATACTCAACCTGCTCAAAGGATGGTCAGTTTTATTGCTTCTCTAACCAGCTAAACTTTTTTCAGCTGTCACATGATGTCATCAATCTCGCACACATAAAACACATAAGCATATAATAAACATAAAATTTAAATTATTACAGAATGTCTATGAAGTCCATGAGGGGCACAGATAACTGCTAGGAGAGCACGTGGCACAGTAGAAACAGGCAGCAATGTGCACACCACAATATACAAGACCAAAAACATAAAAGAAGAAAGTCAGAACACAAGAAGCTCCAGCAGCCCTGTGCAATAAAGCAAATGTCTGGTGAACACAAACACAAGATCATTCACAATGAATGGTTGCAGATCCCAACAGTTTTCAGAATTCAACCCCCAGATATGATGGCCATGAAGTGCCCTGTAGATCCCTTTTAATAGCAGAACCCTGTTACCCTGAAAAGGTAAATGCTAAATGATTGAATGAATAATGAAAGAATATAAGTCTTTATGTTTTTCATCCCCTAGGCTCACGAGAGTTTAATCAGTGGCCATTTCCCTGGGCATGAGGACACGCTCCAGCACCTGGGTGCTCTGCGTCTGCAGTATCTATATGGGGATGTGTCCCGGGTCAACTGGAGCTTAGACAGCATCTACCCCACCGGCCGCCTGCGCAACCGTATAGTTCAGTTCACCAAAGTAGGAGGCGCAGCTGGATCGGGACATACGCTAGAGCGGAGGAGAACAAGCTTCCTGGATGGCACACTGAGGCGAGGGCTGAAGACTGGTACCATGAAGAAGCAGCGCAGTATGCAGGAGGAACAAATGCTGGAAATGTGGATCAAGGAGGAAACATCCGCCACCAGGGCCAGTGTTATGGAGAAATGGAGTCGGTTGCATGGTCTGGAGCAGCATCAAGCCATGGTCAAATACATGAACGTCATTAAAGAGTGGCCTGGGTATGGCTCAACACTCTTTGATGTGGAGGTAAGATCTTTGGTGGATTTCTTAATTTCTATTTTACCACACCAATTTAGCTTTTTCGAAACAATGTTTAATTGTTTGACTCATCACCAAAAAAACACAAATATTATCAGGATCAGAAACATATGCTGCAGAATAGCTAGAATTTATCCCATGCTGCCTCCAGCGATGGGCACATATACTGTACATTAAAACTGTACAAACTTTAATAAAATACAAATCGTTGTGGTGGAACAAAACGTGTGAGTGAATGTAACCTGTCCAGGGAAACCTCCATGGCACCAGCTGACCCTGAAAGGGAACAAGCGGGTATAGAAGATGAATGATTGTATTAAGTACTATATTTTCCGCACTATACGGGGCACCGGATTACAAGGTACACCTTCAATGAAAGGTACACCTACAAGAAAGACCAACATTGTAATTTTCTAGAAACCACCCAGTGATGTTAAAATGTAGTTGCGAAATCTATTTTCATTAGTTATTGGTGAAATTAGGCTTTTAAACATCATTGATGGTGACTCCAATGAATGTTCATTTAGTTAAATCTTTAAAGTGATAGGTTGATCCTGCTTGTCTCTCTCGTGGCCTGCTGTTGGAGGCCAAAGCTACCTCATTTGCACCCCAGAGAACTCCTGAAGTACAGACCTAATTACTGTTTTGTAATGGTACTGGGATAATGGGATTTTCCATTGCATTCTACAACCTTTAGTGGGTGCTTTTTTGTAAAGATTGAAAGTGTAAAAGTCTGGCCATGGTGATCCTTTACTCTGAAAAAGACATTACGACATCATGTAGATCTTTAGAGCTCACTGATTCGTCAACTGCGTACATCATTACATTGTGCAACACAAAAGCCTCATAATAGCCATAAAACAGTTCTAATGTTAGTTAGTAATGCTTTTTAAACACTTAGCATGGTTCTTTCGCACCTCGCTTTTGAAAAACTGTGGTCAGCTGTGAATTAATGAGATGCCAGGGAGCAGGTTTGCATGCAGGGAGGTGGGTGTACTCTATGGAATTCATTTTGTGCCAAAAAGACAAATGTAATTTCAGCAAAATGAACGCAAATAAATTGATTACAAAGAAAGAAAATCAGCCTGAAAACAAAAATAATCAAGTAATTACCATAAAAATTGACTTTGATTTTAAATAATTTTTTGTTTGTTCTGTTTTAAGCTTCTGTTTCGCTTCTCAGATTATGCTTTCAGCATCTTCTCTTTGCTTTCTAATTTTTCGTTTGTGATCCTGAAAGTTACATTTGTCATTCTGGAACAAACCTTCCATGGGGGTGGGGATAACAGTGGTTCGCCCTCATTTGCTAGTACAGTTTTGATTGGCAGCCGTTTTGATTGGTTGGAGCTTGATGGCAAATATTTGTTTCAGCAAGTTTTTTGGATTCTTTCTAACACTTGATTTTGTGTGCAGTGTAAAGAGGGTGGTTTCCCTCATGATCTCTGGCTTGGCGTGAGTGCTGAAAATGTGTCTGTGTATAAGCGAGGAGAAGCCAAACCCTTGGAAACCTTCCCTTATGAACACATCGTCTTCTTTGGAGCCCCACATGCGAGTACATACAAGATCACTGTGGACGGGAGAGATATGTTCTTTGAGACACCTCAGGTAATCAGAAATTGTTAAAAGTTTTCCATTGTTCTATAGATAAACAAAACAGACTTCAGTATAAATAATTAAATATGTAAATAAATGTAGAAATAAACAAATTAATACAGAAAGAAAAAAAGAATTAATATTTTAATAAAATAAATATATAAACAACTGCATTAATTTATTTATAAGTAAAAAATGCTTAAAAGTAATATGTTGTTAAATAAATAAATGTAGGAAAGGCACAGTGGCTTCCAGTTAGAAGGTGGTTCGAGGCTCGCCCATGAGCTTCCTGGAAGGAGTTTGCATGTTCTCCCTGTGCTTGCATGGGTTTCCTCCAGTAACTCCAGTTTTCCCAACAATCCCAAAAACATGCATCATCTTTGGGCCCGTTAAGCATCGATGAGGGGAGGAGCGTCTGGACCATGTCGTCGCCTCCAAGCATCGAACCGGTGCTTTCCCGTAGCCAGCGGAAGAGGAGAAAGAAGAAGCTTCGAGTGGCCTCTCTGGAACCCTCAGAGTTCAAGTCTCAGCCTTCTTCTGATCCCTCTCACCTACCTGGTGCCCTTCCTCTGCTATCTACTCCTATGATTGTCCCTGAGGTGCGAGAACCATGCCAGAAGGTCCTTGTGGAGGAACGCTCAGTCTCCCCAGATAAGTCCGGGTCCTCCCCTCCGCCTGTGGAGCCGGTCGGTTTCTGTGACCACCTCACAGTATTATTAAGGGGGATTGATGAGCTACAGGACAGCATGTCTTGTCTAAAAGCTGCTGTCACACAACCATCGCCTGTCTCCATCGCCCAGGAGGGCGTTCCTTGCCCGTTGTCGTCTTCCTTTAATTTATCTTTAATGGTCCCCATGGAAGATTCCGTTCCTGTCTGTTTGCCAACCCTCCAAGAGCTAAAGTTGGATATGTGTAATGAGTCCCCTTCCCTGACCTGCTTATAGCAACGGATTGCCCATCATCAGATTGTCTGTCCCGTGAGGTTGGCACCGTTGTCGAGCAGCTCATGCCCTCTCCAGAGACTAATTCTGAAGCTGACCTAAACCTTGGTTTACCCGCAGTCGTCTGAGAGGACAATAACCATGTTTGTATTACTCCTGACCCCGTTCCCCAGGAGAAGGTTTCCAGCACCCTTTGGATTGCCAATTTTATTTAGTTATTTCTGAAATTAGAGCTCCATCCCTTAATGTGACAGAGGATTCTATGTTTATAGGACTCTTGTTGTTTTCTTCTTCTTTAGCTCTTTTTTTTCGTGAGTTTTATTTTTGTATTGTTTTACTTACGGAGATCGAGCATGAGCTCTCTCAGTCTGAGCTCAGGGATTTCTCCGGCTGGTTGGCGTCTGTCGCTACTCTCATGTTGCCAGCGGCTCCCGGACGCCTTAGTCTGTGCGCGCCAAACACTCGTCTTGCGCTACCCGCTCCCCCTGCTCGCCTGTTTTTATGTGCCCCTAAAATTTGTATAGCTCTCCCGGCTCATTCTACTCATCTGAGCTGTGTCGCGCCTCCAAGACTGCCGTGTTTAAGTACACCTGCAGTTTTAGCTCCCCTTATTTTGTTTTCCAGGTGCCAAAGCACGTTAACAAGGCGTCAGAGATTATGTGGGCGCACTACTCCGGTTTTGTCATTAAATAATTCATTTTATCCAAGGTTATGCGCTCCTCCGATGCCTCGGTGCCCAGTTACGCCCCCAGCTCGAGTAGTGTATTCAGAGCTTTCTGTGCACAAGAAGTGTTTGCCATCCAAGCTTATGGATGTGTGTGTGTCCACGGCTTTTGTATCCCTCAGTGAACTCTCGCTGTTCCTGAGCCTTAGTGCCCCAGATCAGTCCCCGCACACTGACTCTACTCCGGTTTCCCAACCTGAATGGTCAGCACGCTTGCCCTTATGCAAGCTTCTGTGGTGTTTGTGCGACGCTATACCCACATATTCTTCGTTTCGGCCTGCCCAGTGTCTGTGTCCTATTCTACCTACAGTTATTCTATCTCTCCTCAAGTTATCTGGTTCAGTTAATTTTGGGTTATTTAGATGTCCGGGTAGTAGTACATCTAGTGTTTATTTGACTATCTTTGAATCCTTTTTGCCCGTTTGTCTGTTCGGGCAACCTGAGTCTTCTCTCTACGTGCAGTACCACGTACCAGAACCACTCAAGACCTCACACTGTAAGACACACGTGCTCAAATCCTTCTACCAAGTTGTGTCTCAGCTAGACCTCTGGATTACTGTGCTGAAGTCTGGATCCCTAATCATCACCACTGCCCACAGTTCTGAATCTATTCACAGGATCTCCTCTAAGCCCTTTTCAGTCCCTGCCATCTTCCACCTTCTCGTCAACAGGGAGGAGGACCTGCTGGCCTCTTTGGTTTTTCTGCCAATTGTGCAGTGGTTGCTTCCACCAGCCCCACCTTGGTCCAAGCCAGACCCATCTATCGGCAGGGAGGTTCCAGCTGCTTTCCTGGCCCCTATTGCGGACCCAACCTTATTTGGACTTTGATTTCATTCTTGGTCTAGGGTCCTGTTTGGCTGTGTTGTCAGTATTATTTCCATTTGTTTGGCTGTTTTGTTTCTCATGTCTTGCCTGTGTTTTCTCTCTGTCAGCTTTTGGGATGTCTGGTAGCCATCCCTTAAGTGGGGGGCTCTGTCATAGTTTCCTGCCTTTTCTTCTCGTTTTGCTTTATTTCTCAACGTTCTCCCTTTTCTCTGTGATATTTTGGCTTAAAACTCAACTTTAAATGTACAATTGACTTGCCACATCCATCCGGATTTTTCCGTTCTGCGTCTTTCTTCTCTCCATTGTCTTCGTGCGCTTCCCTGATCATTTCCACCTGTTCAGTTGTTGGCACATCATTTGTCCCGGTGTTCTCTGTCTAGTGCTAATTATCTGTGCCATATTTCACACATGTCTGCCTGCGAGCAGCGCGGGTTTATTGTAGCATTTTGCGACTCTGAACGTGAGTTTGGTCCCGGTCCGTGTTTGCGCCTTCCAGGCTACATCTATGTAAATATTAATTTTCTGGCCTTGTTTATTTCTTTGTTTAGTTATAGCTTGCTCTCCTTTGGAGAAAGTTTTAGTTTAAGACAGGTTTTCCTTCCCCCGTGGAGGTTTTACTTTGTACTTGGTGAATAAAATCTTTAAGCTCCTGCATTTGAGTTCTCTGTCTCGAGTTCCTGACAGTTAATGATTTTCTCATAAATGTACACATTATAATAAAGCAGTCATTTGAATAAAATTGAAAACATCATCACACTGGTCAGTGCTCACACTGAATGGAAGCCAGTGTGGTCACTTGTGGAATGTGTTGTAGGATGAATTCTTCTTTATTAGAATGAATGCTTCCATCAGTAGCTTTTTTCATTAATGTGGTGATGAACTACTTATTGTCTTTGTTCTGTTCTGGTAGGGATCTCACAGTTTTTAAATATAAAATATTAAGATTTTTTTTTTTCAGGTTTCAATAGTTTGTTGACTGAATCTTCAGCACGAACAGTTCCTTCCTCTGATTGGCCTGTAAACTATTTTTGATATGTATAGCAGGCTCTATGACAAAGCTGAAAAAAGGAATCTTAAGATAACTATGTTTCTGGAGATCATATTGAAAGCAGTGGTCATGAAGCAATATTCAAATCAACATGTTGCAAATATTACTTACTGGTGTTGTGTTAAAATCTGTTCTGGTACACTTGTAAAGATCAAACACTTCCTGGTTCTTTAGTTCACAACGTTTTAGTCACATTAACACAAAACATAGTGACTTCTGAACTACAGGCTCTTTTTCTCTTATAAGTGTAAGTTTAGAGCAAGTGTTATAGAGTAACACCAACAATACCCCTCAGAAGCCCAGAGAAAAGAGGGTGTTGGCTCTGAATTGATGAGATGGTAGGGAGCAGATTTGGATAAAAATAAGCGTGTACTGAACGCTGTTCAATTTCTTTCATGAATAATTGATTGACAGTGTTTTAGCAGTGTAGAAATGGAGGATTTCTCAGATGCTGCTTGATTTTGCTAATTACAATCTCTGATAGCATCATTGTTAACAGTGGGAGCACAATCAAAGCAGATATTGTGGTCCCGAAATAAGTTTCAGTCCGTTTACTGCAGTCGATGAAATTTTCTTATCATCGCAAATACGAAAAGCACATTTGTAAAAATGGATAGAATACACAGGAGGGGCACCATAGACCCTTTTTTATCTACATCTCTCCAAAAATTAGATGATTTTAATTATTACCTGAACTGTGATTGGAACACTGTCTTTGTCCAAAAGCAAACGTTTGCATTAGAAAAATGCTGTTTTGAAAAGTGACATTGTAAATAAACTGTTTGATTTTTCTCTTTTTCAGGTCGGAGAGATTACTAAAATAATGAAAGCCTACATCAATATGATAGTCAAGAAACGCTGCAGTGTCAGATCAGTGGCCAGCTATGGGAGCAACTGGATCAGGTGAAGCGTGCCAGCCAATCTCAAGAAAACTACTGGAAAATGAGATCTGTCATCACTTTGATGACTGGCGAATATAAGAATAAATATTATTTTGGAGATCTGCTTCAATTGGCAATAACCTCTCTAAAATCAGACATTTATAATGGCAGAACAATAAGAGAGAGGATTTTGGACCAATCAGATGCTTTAGGCCACATCCTGGCCACAAAATCAAAGAGCCAATGTGAAAAACAGTACCTCGAAGTCAATGATGCTGGATGTGCTTTCCTGATTTGTTGAGAAGAAGGCCTAAATTTCTGTTGCAGAAGCACCAATCAAAATGGCTAACAGCCTATGAAAACTTGCCTTAATCTTTACAAGGGCTAAATATGGTTATTTTTTTTTTATTTCTGTGCAACTATGTTTCTGAACTTGGGATGTGACTTAACAAAGTGTGCTTATGGGAGTCTGCAAACCATTCCGCTAAAGCAACTGGTATAAATGCATCCTTTTTTATTGCCTAATGAATCAGGCTTGTATTTTGTTTTGATGCATCATGTTAAAAATGACTTGTATTTATGTCCTTCCACTAAGTTCATGTGAACCCTGGAAAGGTGCCCCCCCTCCCTCCCTCCTTCTTCTTCTGTAGTGTTGACACAGGACAGTGTTAATAGTTTTAATATCACTTAAAAAAATTGTTACTACCTTGGGAATGGTTTTGACCAAGTGCAAATTCACTTTCTCTACTTCTGAGTGTATCAGGCTTAATCCACTGTACAGTGTCATCTTGTGTACTGGGGTATTCCAGTTTTTAAATATTCGATTTAAAGTCAGAAAGTGAATTGGCACATTCAATCTGCTTTTCTCATGTGATATGTTGAGGTTTCTGTTTCATAAGGTTGAGAAAAGGAGGAAATGTTTTTGTCTTTCATGACGTATTACATGGAGCATTCAGCCACATTGTTATTCATTGTAAATGAGCAAAATGTAAGCATTCGACCTCTGCTGGCTGAATGGGTAAACACACTCCTGTTGTCTTTAGAATCCATTCACTGCATGTTTACTCTCCATCCTTGAAGGTTTTAGATCTTGTTTGAATTGTGACAAAAACAGCGGTTTGATGGTGTCTAAAGGCACAATTTTTTTTATCCATGGTTTAAAAAGGCTGACTTCTAAGGTTGTGTACTTCCAAACCGTTATCAACCCTTTTTGAAATCTCTACATTTCTTTAGAGAGACCCCACATTCACACTGTCAGTGACATACAAGAATTAAACAGTGGGTATTCGATACATTTTCATTTGAGAGCAGAAACTTCTGGTAGCAAGAGTAGGGTTAGGGTTAGGGTGACTTTTGCAAATTGCATGCTGCCAGTATGACACCAGGAGACAAACAACAAAGTACAAGCTTTAACCAAATGACATCCAATAGAGGAGGACATTTTTGTACAGTGATGCCTCGAGTTACGATAGTAATCTGTTCCAGGGTGGCGTATGTATCTCAAATTTTTGGTATGTCGAAGCAATTTTACATGTAAAACACCTAATCCAGGCAAAGGCTCTCAGAAACAACAGTATAAGTTGAAAAAAAAGAAAAACCAGAGAAAAATCAAGTTCTTAAATCTCAACATTTTTAATGTAATAAATGATAATAAAACAGTGAAAACAGAATAAAAGAAATGCAAAATGTTATATACACAAATGTGAAACCTTACCTTGCGAGTGAAGGGATGTGTGTTCCTGAATTACGAACACCAACATGACATTTCAAATGGCACAAATTTGGTACGCATATGTGCGAATTTTTCGTATCTTGTCATTTTGCTTCAAGATAAAAATTTACTGAGAGACCCTTCGTATCTTTGATTTTTCGTAACGTGAAGCATTTGTATCTCGAGGTACCACTGTATTTGATTCCTCTTAGTTTTCTGGCCAAGAGTGGTAACACATCACTACTTTGCCGTTTGTAGTAAAAATTAGTAAAAACAGAAGGAAGCTGCACAGACTTGATGACAAGAAGAAGGGGTATTTTTGGTTAGGGAAATGAAGAATGTGGTGTAGTGACCTGATTGGTGCCCTTGCCGAGAGAAAATTTCCCGCAAATACTTGAACAGGTCAAGATTATTCTAAGTCCACAAAAGTCTGTTTCAATTATTTGTATTTGTAAACATGCCTCATCCTTGCAACTGTGGCCCTTTCAGGTACCTTCATTCTTTTTTTCAGTCAAATTAATGAAGGAACTAGGTGTCTGCAATTGGCAAATAGTTGTATCTAAGGCATGTTTACATTAAAGACAAAAACATTGTGAATGGTGCCTTCGAGGTTTAACCCAATAATCAATGTTTGAGTGCAGTGTTGCTGCGGTCACGAAAACCCCTGGACAGAGCTCTGCACAATAGCAGTTCTCTTTTAAATTATAGGTCAGGTATTGACTCTTTCTTTCAAGAGAAGCCATTTTAAAGAGGATTATGCTTGCTTTTTTTTTCAAAAGTTTTAACGGAAGCCTACGTGACTGTCACTGAAGGACAATGTTTGTGTGAGACCATGGGTGGGCTGGGTATTTATTCAGTGTTCATATTATTTGTATGAAAGATGATGTTTTGTTGATTGCTTGTTGTAAACAGACATAAGTAGGGATGTGTGATTAAGATTGTGACTGCGAGCAGAGACTCAAGTTTGACAACTTCAGTTTATTTCTCTGTGATTAAATGTATTGAGCTGCTGGTCAGTTCAATACCAGAGTGCATCTCTTAATCATTCATGTAGAATATTTCTAAAGGATGAAAATCTTTTTTTTTCTTTTGTTACTGAAATTACAAAGTCCTAATTAAATTATTGAAAGTCCAGATTGGAGTGTTGAATCTGTTCTGTTAACAAATGCCATTTATTTTCCTTCACATTTGCATTAAATCACAAATCTATCTCATTTCTCCTTAAATAGCTTTGCAGGAATGTATGATTAAAAAAATAATTATTAGACCAGACTTTCATTCATTCCTTTTCCTGCAGGCGTATTTCCTTTTGGGGTCACAGGGGTTTGCTGAGGCAGGGTACACCCTGGTCACGAGGCGGGGTACACCCAGGTCATGCAAAGACCAGCCATCAAAACTGTTAATGAACGCAAGGATTTCTGTAAAGAAAAAGTGTGAAATAGCCTTAAACTTCTTGGTCTCTCCTATGCCACTTTTCCATCTGTTTTGTGATGGCTTGGGTTGACTCTGCAAAAACTAAAAAATAGATTAATGAAAGCAATTGAAGACCTGCACTCCAACAGGCGTACTGCAGGACAAAATTTGATGTGTATGTGGGTATATTTGGTAAGATTTTCATGTATGTGCGGGAGAGAACATCTATTTACAAGATTCTGCAAAATGGAAATATTGTTAAAATGGTTCAGAAAAAAACAAAAACTTATCAACAAACAATAAAACCTTTTCCTTACACATCTTCAAATCAAAAAGCTAAAACCTCTGGAAAAAGATTGTTAAAAGAAACTTCTTATCTAGAATTAGCAATCCTAACTTGTAGATTAATGTCATCCCAAAAAACCATGCACACAATCAGATCACAGTGAAAACAGCTCTGTGACTGAGCACAAGAGAGAAAGTGAAAATTACAAGCAGGTGTAGAGAGAAAAACACACAGGCTACAGAAAATATTTGAATATGTTTAAAAAAATTATTAGCCTTTTTCTGTTTTGGTGGTATTCCAAAAAGACGTGAGTCTCCAAAATGATCCCTATTCATGTCCATCATAATGAAATTTGATTAAAATGTACTGTGGATATATTTATATATGATAAATATTTACAGCGGGGAAAATAAGTATAAAACTTCATCTATGGACATAAATGTTTGGATTTCTTTCTATGTGTGCATTACTAGGATTGATGCCGACATCTGGTGAAAATTTCATGTCAATAGCTCGATTAGAAATATGTTTTTTGAGAGAAATGTAAGGTGTTCAGTACTTATTTTCCCCGTTGTACATACTATAATTTATATTATATATAGAGGCGGGGTGATTGATATATTTTTTGAGGGAGCAGGACTGAAAGTCCTTCCTGTGCTGGCCGGTAATAGCCAGCTAACAAGTCAACCATTAGTTTGTATGTACTTTACAGTTTTTCTCGATTGCTTAAACACATTTCTTGAAACTATGCCTCGTATTCTCAAAACAGTAAACACAAATCCGTAACGTCTCACCCAATTTCCCAAACATCCTATTTTCAGGTCAAAATGAAGCTACACACTCAAAACCATTCACTCTTGCTGAAAAATCAAAATTTGCGTTCAGACATCACACACAAGGCCTCAAAAACACTCACACTACAACATAATCTTACACACTGGTGCAATAAATTAAAAACAATATTTCCAAAACGGGCAAGTTATGTTGCTTGTGGTTCTTCCCCTCAAAAACAATTTCACATGATGAACAAAAAAGACGAAAACAATGTACACTGGCAAATTTTTATTCATGTACTATACAGTACAACACATACACAAAAATTATTCCACCTCAGCATCCTGTCTTTGGTCTGGGTCAGGCCAGAGAATCTCATCCACGTCACAGGCTATATTGGCCCTAGCCAGGCAGCGGGGGTAAAATCCTCTTGCATGCCTGATCCCCCCCTGACATGCATCTACTGTTATATCTAGGCAGGCTTCTTCCATGGCCTGGAGGAGGTGAACACGGACATAAGGCTCTCTGTCATACACTTTCCACCGCCATGCTGAAAAAAACTTGTGTTATTGGTAAACTAGTCACGAACCAGAACAGCATGATGGAAGCTGACATTATCCCAAACAACAATGTAGTGAGGCTGCTCTGGCTGTGCTGGTTCCCTGTAGTCCAGCTGGAACATATGCTCTCTTAGACCATCAAGGAAAGCAAGGAGGAGCATAGTATTATAGGGTCCTAGAATGGGATGGCGGTGGAGTGCCCCTCGTTGGCTGATGGCTGCGCACATTTACAATGGCCCGATGACCAATTCTGTTCCTCCCTCTTCTCCTCCTTTTGGACAGGTTACGTAAAACCTGCCTCATCCACAAAGATAATTTGTGAAATAGAGCATTTCTCGATTACAGTAGCATATGTGTTGTCACAGCATGAGTTCAGCACTCAAAAGTTAATGTACAGAGCAGTCTTACTGCAAGAACATCTACCTGTTTTCCTCCCTGAAGGTTCTGATGATGGAGGCAACAGTGAAGCGACTCAAATTTGGCTGTACTCGTGGCCCAGCCTCCCTCATAGTCATACCATGGACAAGAACATGGTCAACTATAGTGGCTCGAATTTCATCCGAGACTGCTTGTCTCCTTGCCCTTGCTCTTCCCCTTCATTGTTGTCGACCTCGTCCTCTGTCTCCTCCTCCTCCTTCTCCTTCACCATGTCCTCCTCCTCTCCTTCCTTCTTCACCACGTCCTCTACCCCTTCTTCCTCCTCCTCCTCCACCACGTCCTCCTCCTCTCCCTCCTTCTTCACCACGTTCTCTACCTCTACTTCTTCCTCCTCTTCCTCCACTCTGGTGTCCCTGACCTCTTCCCTTATGTCTCTTTGGATCCATTGTTTCAAACCTGAATAAGTTGACTTTTGCCCCTTTTATCTATCCATCGAAGGTTCTGATTGGTGTGTGATAAATTTTGACTCCTTGTGTTTCCACTTGGTTTATTGTGTGCTTATTGAGCTCAAGCTGTGCTGTGTTAAGTTAACATTATTAAATGCTAGTGCTTTCTAAATGACCACATGGTGTAAGCACTGAGAAATGTAGGGATTTGTGTGTAGAGTTTGGCAGTAACAGTTCACCAAATATAACTCATGTGTCAAAGCAGGGAATAGTGTTTATAGTTTAGGGAAATGGGTGTTCGTTTTCAAAAAAGGCGTTATAGTTTTGAAATTTTAGTTCAAAAGACTGGTTATAGTGTTTTAGCAATTGAGAAAAACTGTAAACACTGGAGACCGCTTGAGAGAGAACACAGAAAATGCGGCCTATTTATTGTAAAGATTTAGCAGTCTCAACGCATTTCCTACACACGTGTTATCCGCATTGGAAAAGAACCTCGAGTCTCTCAAAGTAAGACAAGCGCTGGAAGAAGGGCGGGACTGAAGTATGACGGGTCTCTTAAAAGTTTCTCAAATTACATTTCTCTAAATGACCGCTAGATGGTAGTATTATATAGGAACATTCCCATCACACTCCAGAGCCATCGGTGCGCGCTGACGTCATCGCCCATCTCTGCTCGGATCGTAAAGAGCAGGTATGAAACATTACAGCCTTTTTTGTTAATTTTACTGTTTACTGACTGTTCATGTTACATGTTTGGCATATAATTGTTGTTAACTTTTACACAGTTGATATTAAATATTTTACTACAGTATTTGGTTCAGAATCTTTTTTTTCTAGATCTTCCACATTTAAAATTGGGTGCGTCGTATATACCAGTGCGTCTTATATGGCGAAAAATATGGTACTTTCCGTAAACCACAAACCTCGTCACTTTTGAATAAACTTGATGTAAAGGTTTCTCACAATACTTTGCGCACCCAAGAACAGGAAGATGGGTTTCACAAACGATTACATATCTATTTTTTAATAAAACAATGCTTCATGTTTTGTTAACTTTTTACTTTGTTAAATTTTTGCATGTAGATGATGTGAATTATTGACTAATTGACAGTAGGCGACTAGGCACTTCGCAGGTTATGTGCTGAGTAATATGCACAGTGGGTGGTTGCGGCAGCACCGCAAGTGAGTGGACATCTCTGAATATCCCCAGGTGAGTGCGTGTGAGTTAGAGCGCATGCTCAGTGTAAACCAGTGTTCTTTTTATGTTTTAGGATCAGTTCTTTCTTCTACTTCGGAGGTTTGTCTGGAGCTTCTTTCATGAGTCCCCTTTCTGAAACTCCTTGTGTGGACAAGAATAGTGTGGCTATTTGAGTGACGGAAGTCAGTGAACGGCCCCACATGACAAAGCGGGAGTATTAACCTTTCCCCTCA
The DNA here is from genome assembly GCA_007224835.1 of Danionella cerebrum. NCBI lineage: Eukaryota > Metazoa > Chordata > Actinopteri > Cypriniformes > Danionidae > Danionella > Danionella cerebrum. The sequence continues at coordinate 24,631 of SRMA01024106.1, read as the reverse complement.
ACTGAACCATGACGCTAGGTTGAGTAGTGGGTTGTATGGGAGGAGATGGCTGTGGAAATATTCTAAATCGTTACGAATTTGGACACCTGGTGTTTTACCAGCAGCAGAGTGTGGTTTCTGAGGCTTTAAGTGTGTGAATGGGAATGGGTGATTGAGTGAACCGTTATTGTAATATATGTGAAAGCTGTATGACTGTATGACCAACTGTGTTGTGGGGTGGACCGTTTTAGTGATTGTATTTATCTGTATCTTTCAGGAGGTGAGGCCCTGACGGTGGAGGGATACCTGTGTGCACTTTTAACAATGATGAACTGTACCCTCAGCAGGATAGAGTTTTGGGCTTAAGCCTTCTCTGTGTGTGCCCGTGTGTGTGTGTGTGCGTGTGTATGCAGGTGACCTCAGCTCCTAGGGGTTTATCACCCCTTGCAACACCCCCAAGCATTTAGTTGGTCACAGTGATCATTTTAAGCCTTTATGCCCAAATAAAACATGTATATTTGTGTAATGAGTGTGCTTGCCTCCTCTCTTTTAAGCTAGTGGGCTAGCTTGCGTGCCATAGATATTTATTTCAGATTCTCCAGGTGAAACTCCGTTGTCCAGTTCATTGAGTTTATTTATTCTGTGTGGTGTAGTCACCCAGAATGTTACTGTCATATGCGGATAATGTCTAACCATAAAGTAAATATTTGTTAATTATAGATTAATTTACTGTTAAAGTTAAAAAAAGAATGGATATCATTTCTCAAACAAAACCTACAAACATGCCCAGAAACGGTTTCGTTTAGAAATTAAAACAAACAAGTGCGTCCTGCAACGGTCCAGTAAGGACGCTGAAAGGATGTCCAGAAAAGACATCATATAGATTCCCATTTCTGCACCGGGACTGCACGTGTGGAAAACACGTTGAAAAGCAGTTGAAAGGACATCGAAGTGTTTCCTGGGATGTTCGTCCTGAGAAAAGGTCTTTGCGGAATGAAAGTCGATCTAGGTTTATTTCCAACAGACAGTGTACAAGCTCAAGCGCATATGTTAGATGTTGTATTTAAAAAAAAAAAGTAAAGATAATAATAATAATAACAATGTATTATTGTTATAATTTAATCCATTGGTGATGCCTGTTGCATTACAATAGTGATACAGCAAAATATCACTGTCGGTTTAAAATTGTTAATATATTGATGGACTTGTGAAGTTGTTGAATAACCAATATTGACAACCTCACGACCCCAATATCTCATTCTGTTCATTCACTTTTACAGAACAAGGAATATTTTGAGAATACTAACGTTATATTAAATCCAGATACAGAAGTAATCAGAAATGAGACATGGTGCAGGATCGTTTTTATAGAACATTTCTTGTACATCATGTACAATTACATTACAGCGATAGTTACAGACTCTATCGCGTGATTTTTTTTACAGTCTATGATTTTAATCAATGATTAAACTTCAGTAATGAAATATTTTTTGCACACACAAAGCACTTAACATTGCATTTTTTATGTCACCCATAGGTATGTTGCCGTTTTCCCGCATTTTTTTTTCTTTCTTTTTTACTGTCGAAGCACACACATACACAATCCCGTTGAACCATAAACCCAGTGCTTCGAAACTGGGAGGTTCTTAAGTTCCCAAGCGGACCGGTGGAGAACACATGATCGATAGCTGCTCAGCTCGCGACAGGGTCCGCTGCTGCGTTTGTCAACATGATACAAACTAGAGCATTTTTACTGCCTTTTCTTTTATGCGCGCTCTGTTGTTCGGTGGCCTCTGCTCAGACGACGAGTCCAGAAACAAGTAAGTAATAATGTTGTTTAGTAACAAGTAGCAAGGTTACTTGATGCTTGAAGGACGGGGTTTTAGGCGTTGTTTCTGAGACAAAATGTCAATGTTATAATTAAGCAACTTGCATGTATTTGAGGCTCGGGGTAATCTTCCAATATTTTCCCGTTTTCTTGGGGCGATAACGTTAAAAATATTCGTAAACGTGCTGTTTTTGAATGTGTAGAACAGATTTCCCCTTGTTAACTGAAATTCGTAGTAAAAACACAGGTTTAAACGTTAATAGCCTAGTCTCTTAGAGGAAATGACCGATGCTCTAAAGCGTTTTTAGTATCTTTATTATTATTATTATTGTTATTATTAAACGTATTTTATATTATATTTAATATCTTTGAAATTGTTGGCAAAAGTTTTCATTTCAGTGGTTTAGCAAAGCCTGTAACCTCCAGATCCCATGAAAATCACATGACATAGCCTGCTAAGCAATATTGCGTTCAGAGTTTTATGGTCATTGGAAATCTTAAAGTGACACTTTAGATTTACTTGTTTCAAACAAGTCTAAATCTCTTCCAGAAGTAAAAAATTCTTACATTTTTTTTGGAATATAGAAATACTCCAGGTCTGCCAATAGCACTTTTAGCATAGCTTTTATTAAGTCATGGATTCTGATTTGACATTTTGATACGATTCTTTAAGGTGTTTGCATTGATGTCACTTTTCCAGTTGGGTGGCAAAACAAAAGCCAATAACTGGAAAGTGCCTAACCATGGGTCATTTTGATGAAATACTTAAGTTATAAAGAATTGCTCTTTGATGCCAATGACTTATCAAATAACTAGATCAAATAACCACTTTTTTGGATTTCCCAAGAAATTTGCCATCAGGATTTGCCAAGAACTTTGAATTGCAGACATGTACATTTTCCTGAGCACCAGGAAAGAACACTAAAAGATTAAAGGCATACAAACGCCTTGACTATCAGTGTGTGGAGCAGGTTACAACCTCGTGTTATTGTTGCCAAACAGCAGTCGATTCTCATCTACTGCTCACAATGATGCACCAAATAATATTGTGAAAACCTGGTGTATCCTCCTCTGGATGGAGGTGAGCGATGTGAGCAATGTGAGCTCTGCCTCCCACAATCAGCCAAGGGCTACGTGATAGGTCAGTCGGCCTCCCGCGAAACACGACCATAGGCCCAGACCCCTTGTCCTTGTGATGGCTGCCTGCGAAAGGAACAGTGGCACGCTCCTCTCTGTAGTGCTAGGGTCATCTCTAGGCATAGGATGATAACCGATATCAAGGACTAAATAGGTAAAAAAAATTCAAGTACAATATTTTCTTTACTCTGAACAGTTTTTTATTTTAATATATTAGGACCACAGTTTCAATCAAGGAACATATTTATCTTATGGACGTCAACAACGTGAAAAGACTGCAGCACAATATTTCTTTGTTTTGAACATTTATTTTAATCTGTACATTGACAGGACACTTTTAAATATTCGGTGTCCACACTGTGCTTCGGGAACTGATGAAGTTAGTGCTACCCAGTAGAGTGCCAGTTACATAAGTAAATGCAATAGTAGGAGGGTGCTACTCAGAGTGGTCCAATAGTCTGAGAATTCTAGTGAGTGCTAGTGAAAGTCTGAAGCCAGACACTATTGAGTTTTTCTGCAGAAGCATATGTATGAATTTTGACCCAAATTCACAAACAAATGCACTGTGTCTCGTAGAGGAAAACACGATTTTCAATCAAAGCGAAATCTATTAGGAAAGTCAGTCCAAGAATAAACATAACATGACTCATAAAGTGATACCTTTCTAAATTTTCTACAGTTTATTGTGGTATTTGTGCCATACTCACTTGGCCTGCATTCAAGACAGCAGAGAATGCTATGGGTCCATGAAGAAAGGCTTGAGTCCTTCTATATCTTTTTTATTCCGTTATTGTGGTTTTCAGTAACAAAACTTAACTGATTATTTTGAGGGAAATAAAGAGAAAATGTGCAAATGTAAATTTAGGTTTTACACAAATTGGTTTCAGTTTGTTTGTGTCGTGTTTTCCTCTCCAAGAATCATTGTATTTGTTTGAAGTCAAGTGAAAAAGACATTAGGACCAAGTATGGGGTGAACCATACCAGGAAATTATGCTCTGCATTTTACGCGTCCAAGTGCACACACAAAAGCAGTGAACAAACCCCTGAAGCAGTGGAGCACGGGGATCTGAAACTGGTGACGTGCTCAAGGCCACCATACTAATCGTTATCACAGGTGGGAGAGTTTCAACACTCATCCCACCTTCGTCGTGACCTTAAGATCTCCAGTCAATCATCTTATCCACTAGGCCACGACTACATTCGCTCCATACATACTAGAGATGCCACAATACGCTGTTTTATACCAAACCGTTCGGTACACCCTCCTCAGTTCGGTATGCCTTTGTGATCTGGGGTTTTTCGATTCTTCATTTGAATAACTCTTGTACGTATTATTATTACATTGGAAAAACATGTCAGGGAACAAAACACACGTCCATGAATAAATATCCAATCAGTGAGCACTAAAGTTAGAGGAGGGTGGGACTTTGTGTGTTTCTCACTGCCAGGAACTGTCAGAGCTGAGGAGACAGCGTTCACTTCTTTGCTGGCTTTAGAGAAGAATACGACAAAGATGGAAATAGAACGGTTAACAAAAATGTCTCCATGTACCAGCAATGTTTTATCTAATGTTATTATGAAACACAAGCGCTCTTCTGCACAGTCTTCAGACAGCTTTTCCTGGTTTCAGGACCTCTAGGTGCCTATAACTTTTGCCTGCCTTAAATCCCTTTATTGCTGCGCTAATCTGAGCTTCCTCCTGGACCTTGGTCCCTCTGCTCCTGCTGGTACCAAGGCCCAGGAGGAAGCTCAGAGGGGACAGGGCTCTCTCTGTCGCTGCTCCTCAGCTGTGGAACAACCTCCTTAGAGCTTGAAACAATATCAGCCGATCATCCATCCCGTCACAGTTCAGTAAAGTTAGCTGCAGATTCATGGATTCGGTTTTCTCTGCTCAATAGCTCGAGACCAGAATGTTCTTAGTAAACAAATAATACCTATTTTTAATCTGTGTTATGTAGCGGACAAACTACAAAATGTTTTTTATCAAAACATGTTTCCCTCGGCATTCGCAGAAACACATTACCATCTATGAGCAACCCGCTGACATGGAATCGCTTAGGGACCGTCTGCAAATGACCAGATCCAAAATATGTTTTACCCAGAATATGCTTCATAACTTCATTCTAAATTGATCTATTACAACCAAAATCAAGCAACACGCCACTCCTCACCTGCATATTGTACTGCACGACTCAGTTTCAATAAAAAAATTAAACATTTATAAGAGCATCATTTTTATTCTCGATTATTTGGATCAAAGCTCAATTGCTCCCATAAAAATCACTCTATTACCATCAATTCAGGTCACACACAACTGTTCTACTGATTCAATTCAGTGCAAGTCATCAAATTAAACTCAGGTTATTACAAAAAAATGTAAATAGTTAATTATTCTGTGTGTTTTGTCAATTCTCAATAAAGTTGAAAATAATTGTTTGTTGATTGATGTTTTACATTTTTGTAGAGGGTAGATCCCTTAGACTTGGTCATTTTAAAAGTAGCTCGCAAGCTGAAAAAGTGTGAGCACTCCTGTGCTAGGGCATAACTTTTTACTGTAAAAGATATTAAAGAAAATATTACAAACAAGAAATTGGGATCATCTAGTTCTTTCAGCAACTTCTGAGAAATATTTTCTATAAATGAGTACAAAGCTTTGCGCAGATAAGAAAACAACCTCAAGAATTCATTCATTCGTTCATTGTCCAACCCGCTTATTAAATTTTCGGGGTCACGGGGGTCTGCCGTTGCCTATCCCCAGCACACATTGGACGAGAGGCGGGGTTACACCCTGGACAGGTCGCCAGTCCATCGCAGGGCAACATTCACTCACACATTCACACCTAAGGGGAATTTAGATTATTCAATTAACCTAACCGCATGTTTTTGGGATTGTGGGGGAAACCGGAGTACCCGGAGGAAACACACGCAAGCACCAGGAGAACATGTAAACTCCTTCAAAGGAAGGTCACCGGCAAGCCTCGTACCAGCAACCTAACTGGATGGCCACAGTGCTACCCACTGCACCACTGTGCCAACAGTTTGACCTGACGTCTGAGAATCCTGACATATTCGAACAAATCATGCGATTAAAAAAATATCAACAATAAGTTGCTTAAAGCAAATTCATCAGCGCCTATGTAATAATACTACATCAAAAGACCAAGAAGGCAAGTCACGCAAGTCCAATGGAGAGAGAGAGTGCAAGTCACATGTTAGCTCTACAGCCAGACACCATTTTAATTTCCAGCTAAATTAGATAAAGGTTATATGATTTATGAAAAGTAGAAATTTAAATGATTTAAAAAAAAACTAGTAAAGCAAAACACAAAATTACAATTTGGCTGCAAATATGACTAAAATGATGGTTTTCCTGTTTGTTGTCATTTACATATTCTGTTACTGTTCAAATGTGTAGCTTCAAAATGTACCAATATATACATTTTGAACTCTAGCAAGTAATGAGTTATAATGTTGTGTTGCTTTTCTCATAGACTGCACAATCAGATCCAACACAAGTTGTGAAGAATGTCTGAAGATTGTTTCGGTAGGATACCTCAATCTGGCTATTCATACAGACATCTTATAGCAAATCAAATTCCATATAAATGTGTTTTCATCTGCTTTCAGTGTTTATGGTGCATATCAACCCAGAAATGCATGAACTATCCAGTAAGGAATGTTCTGCCCTCTCACAGCCTCTGTCCCCTTTCAGATGCACGATGGGGAATGTGCTGGAGTAAGGATGAAATTAAGTTTTTAAAATAAATAGACTTTGTAATCACATGGCATAAAAGTTTGTTCTATAAGCTTAGAATTTTGTTACATTTAAAGTTTAGACGACTTTGTCTTTAATAGTTTCATAGTTGATTGATCACTTTTCGCCTTGTGTTGCATTATACGGACACGTTAAAGTTGGTAACCCCCTTGTGATCTATGTCTTACAGTGAATTTTCAGACTCTTATCATCACCATTGCAGTGTTTGTGGGAGTTATCTTCCTCGCCATATTTGTCTGCTGTTTCTGCTGTTGTAAATGTGAAAGTTTTGGGTAAGAATAAAACCAAAATGACTATAATGAGGCAAAAAAATCTGGCAAACATAATGTTTACATGCCAGATGTATTGACTTATACCAGATTTTATAGACATTCTGAACACATAACGAAACAGTTTGCAACCAAGTATTCCTGGCGTTAAGCATCTTTGGCAAGATTTTCATGGTGTTTAACCTGTCAAGGCCTGTTCACACCGATCTGAGTTGAGATTCGCTAGGATCTCCTGATGGTTTCTCAGCAGGGTACTTTTCGTCTGCGTCAAGGAATTACAGATTTATGACGCACCCTGCCTGAAGATTGCAATTGCGGTATGTCAGATGTGCTCCGAACCACATGGGGGCGCTACACAACTCTACACGTCAGACACTGAAGAATGCATTTACAATAAAAAGAGCAGTGTTTGTGGTTGTTTACAATTTCTATTTTGAGAGTATTTAAGTTTATGTAGGCTAATTCCTGTATTTTTCGCCGTATAAGACGCACCGGCATATAAGATGCACCCAATTTTAAATGAGAAAGATCTAGAAAAAAAATCTGAACCAAACACTGTAGTAAAATATTTTATATCAACTGTGTAAAAGTTAACAGCAGTTTAAGAACATTTATATGCCAGATCGGATCTACTGTATTTTGGATCAGTAAAAAAACAACGAGACAAACATACTGGTAAGTTTTTTCTTTGCCCCCACTCATCAGTCTAAAGTCCACCATTCGTTTTCACCATCACTGTTCCAGTGCAACATTGCCCCCACATTAGTAATATCGTAATAGCCAGTAACATTGTCACCACATTACAAATAATAGCTAGTTAGTAATAAGATTGCCCCCACATTAGTAATAATAGCTGGCACAATGCAGCTGCGCACCTGCTCCTTACGATCCGCGCTATGGTAGGATCGATGAGCAGAGACAGGCGATGACGTCAGCGCGCACTGCCGGGTGTACAAATATGGCCAACGTATGGCAAGCCCTTTTAACATTTAAACATCTGCCCTGACTATCCGCAAATGCATTTAAAGATAGGAATAAATGTATTGTGACTAGTAGTAAATATATTTTGATGGGCGTAAAGACATTTAGAGTTAACTTCAATTGTAATTGCCCTAGTAAGAAAGTGAGTTTAAGATATCTCCAATTATATATTGACTATTCAAAACTCATTTGAAGATATTTGCAATATAATTAAAGATATTAAAAATGTTAATAGGGCTTGCCATAGCCGACGGCTCAGGAGCTAGGCCGAAGCCGCGGGCTCTCTTACGCCTCTCCTACGGCCGTGACCGCCCTCCGCTTCGCGGCGCTCTGCATTCGCCGCATAAGACGCACCAATTTTTCCCCCTCAGAAAAAGTGCCTCTTATATGGCGAAAAATACGGTAAATAGTATTTCATATGTTCAGTTCATCTTTTTATATTTGTTTCTAATTCTTTTGAATGTGCAGTTGCTTTATTTAAATAAAAGAATGTCTAAGGCAAAGCTATTACATTTATTTATTTATTACATTATTCACACACAGAAGTGAAAATGCAAGGGGGCGCCATCTGAATTCTTGGTTAAGGGTGCCAAATTGGCCGGCCCTGGTTGTTGGGTCATGTCTGGGTCTGAATAGCACTGGGTTGTCTTGGAACATTTGTAAGGCTAGGGTGCTGAGATATTCCACCAAACCAACCGCTTTTAGGAGATGCTCCAGGAACAAGAGGATGGCACTCTTAGATCCTATATAGATCATCTTGATCAACAGATAGAAAACATAATGGTATAAAGTTCATAGTTTCTAACAAACAGTTCTTGCTGATTGAAGATGCTGTACATGTTTTCCATCATTCCTAGCTGTAATAGTCATATTATTTTGCTATATTTGCTATTAAGAGTCATTTAAGTTTGATTTCCATTTGTAGTGAATATCATTAATTATGAAATCTGTCTGATATTTTGAAAGATCTAAGAGGAGTAATGAACAAACGGAGCGACAAGCAAGCCTGAGAAGATTTCGACAGGAGGAGAGGTAGGAATTGTTTTAGTGAGCGTCAGTTAAATATGAGGCAATATCTGGTAATGCAGACGAGCTAACTGGATACAGTGGTAATGCAGTGTAATAGAAAAAATATGTATAATCCTGATTGATTTCTGAGATAGAACAAGGAAAACAACACAAAAAGGGAGTTACATCACAACCTCTCAATTAGGTTGCTGAAAGACATTTGAAGACCTCTTATTGCTTTGGTCTCTCAAAGAGAGCTGCTAGCTCTTTGAAGCTCCTTTAATTTTCCCCTTCCTCACCTTTCTTTCCTAGCGTGATTTGAGTTTCTTTAAGAGTCTTTTTAATTGGTTTAGAATTAATTCTCAATAACAGGAGTTACTGTTTACTGCAACTATATAATGCAAATTCACGCAGCATAGAGGTCTGTGATTGGTTAGTTTAGTAACACACCTGGAGTGATGTCATACATATTTAAACATCTTCACAATGAAGAAAACAAACACCAATCATTGAGTGATTCCACCGACCAAATCAGTGACATTTTCAGGATAGGAAACAGGGTTTGGGCCAAGAGAAACCATAGCCAGAAATTGAGTGACAATTAAGGGGTTCCGAGGGTCACAGCTACCTCAATAAGGTCTTAATATTTTTGTGTCAATCACAAGAGGATGTGGGTGAGGTTTCATGAGGATCTGTCAACGGTTTGGTTGAAATTTGCATAAAAACTTCAAAAATGGGAAAAACTGAATGGAAGTCATCACCCGTGGGAATTGTACTCCTGTCTAAGTTAAAACATGCCTGTGCAGCGCTGAAAGTTTCGTCCCAATAGGAGAAAGTTGAAGATTTTGTTGAAAAACATCTCTAAGGGGTTACAAGAACAAAGTTTTTCAACCTTCTGATGAAATGCTGAACAGGCATCTCCTAACTTAGACAGGAGTGCCAAATTCCACTCAGGGGCAGAGATGGACCTCCCATCCAAAACTTTGAATGGAAGTCATAACACGTAGGATCTAATAATGATTTAGTCTAAAATTGACAAAAGTGTGGATTGAAAAAAATATAAATATATATATATTGTACCCCCCAGGTGTGTCATGTCCCTTGTGTGATGACGTCCATTCAAATTTTTGAATGAAAATCATTCAAGAATTTCCCTGAGCAGAATTTTTACCTGCAACTTGCACTCGTGTCTTAAGTTAGGTCATGCCTGTTCAACACTGAGAGTTTGGTGCCAATCTCAGAAAGTCTACAAAATTTGTCAAATAAAACCATAAGGGTAACCCCCTTAGTTTCAACTAAAATTTCGAGTGATCCCACTGGCCTTTTATCATCTATGGCAAGCAGGTGGACCAATTGCTTCCCTGACGTGTTCTTCCTTAATGGGTGTAATGGATACATTACCCAGCCCCATCCTAGATGATCTGTTGTCCAGCACTTCACCTGACCCAGGGGGTGCCGTCACTTCCATAGTCAGCAAGCTCACCATCCCAGTGGCATGGTGGACATGGTCCAGACAAGGAAGTTTTGCAGGCACACCTCTCAGCAGGGTGGTGCTGGTCATGGTATTCTATGGTGCACTCAGTGTATTGTTACTCTTTTTTTGTAATTTAAAGTTTAGTTTAATCCTGCTTATTACAAAAACGTGTTTTCTTTCCTTGCAGGAAAGCAGAGATGAGACAAAGACACGATGAAATGCGAATGAAATACGGTAGGATTGAAAAAATCCAGCACGAGTTCAAGCTGTGTTTTGCATCATGGAAGGCGATTTGAGCTGATTACAATGTTCCGAAACACAGCTTAAGCTCACAATGAGGGATTTTCTACTAGGACTTTTATAGACCACTTACCGAAATATACTTATCCATTATTGTTTTTTTTTTTTTGTTGTTTTTTTTAGGTTTGAAAAATAACCAGTACTCCAGATTTGAGAACAGTTAGCAATCTTGTGATCATACTCTTCTGATGTAATTACTTTACTTTAAAATGATGATATTGTGATTTCATAACTCCATGTGATAGACACTAAATCTACGATTTATCAAATCCATTCATAACTGTGTCTGTGTCTGTAATAGAACATTAGCTCTCATTCTTTACTGATTAATTGTAATCTTTTGATCCAAAATTGTTTACCTTGGGATAAGACACTGTGACATTTTGCTTGGACATTGCTTTTATTATTGTCTGTTATTGTGACTATTTCCCTGTAAAACAACCCTTTGTTTGGTTTGAGACAACTCTAACTGTGGGACTTTTGGAGTTTAGTTTCCAGTCAGTCGGTCAGAGTGTGTTCCATTCTGGTGTTCTGCTTCTCTTCTCTCCTCTCTCTCTATGATGCTTTGTGTCTCCATATGCTCTCAATCTCCTTGATTAAAAATAGATAACCAAACTTAGTAACTTTGTAAAAACATGGAATTAAAAAATTAGTAACTGGATTCGAAGTGTCGGTGTCCTTCTTTTTTGGGATTTTTTTTCCAACATATATCTAGCACTCCAGATTTCTTATTCTGCGTATTGAGAATGTACATTTTTAAAGTGACACATTTGGGTTTTTTTTTAACAACCACTGTTTTTGAGCTGGTGTAATATGGAACAAAAACAAAGTATTTGAAATCAAAAGCTTGTTGACAAACAACTGGTAAAAAAATGCTTTGTAATTGACTGCTTACATTGTATTTACAGGGGTTGCTTTTTGTGCGCTGCATTTTAACATGGTTGTTTATTTAAGTAGTGAATATTTCAATCGGAAACATTTCACCCATTTTTTTTTTCTTTCCCCAGAAAACAAAACAATAGACTAATTGTTGCTTGTCTACTTAAAACTTCTCGATTTAAGAATCTTGTGCTACAGTATTTGGACTGGAAACACAACAAAACATTTTTGTAATGCACATTTTTGTTGCAGATAAAAGTCAATAGCAAAGACAAGTCGTTCTCTGTGAATTACGTTGGTTTCTCTAAAACGTAACATAACTGCCAACTACAGGAAAACTGGTTGTGATGTGTTACATTTTTTGCGTTATATCACCGTTAACATTACAGTGAAAGAAGATCAAGTTTACACGAGGTAAAAAAAATGACATATTACTATAGGCAATTGAGGAAGTAAAGTTCAATTTTATGTATTAATTTGTATTTAGTCCGCTAGGTCCATCTTGGCACATATCCGCTTTGCACAGGCCGCTAGCACCACCCGCTGGTGAGGACGTCTAACAGCAGATGGCGAAATTGTCTGACGAATGTTATTGTTGGAATTATTAAACAAACTGAATATTTTGGAAATTGACTTTGTGAGGTGAATATTAATTATTGATTTTTTTAAACAATGAAAAAGTAGGTGAAAGGTTTCGATTGAAATATTCACTTCTTAAATATACAACCATGTTAAAATGCAGCGCACAAAAATGCAACCCCTGTAAATACAATGCCTTAAAATGTAAGCCGTTTTAGCGCAGTTGTGTAATTCAACAAGCTTTTTTATTTCAAATGCTTTCGGCATTATTTTGTTCCATAGTGTAACAATATAGGATTGCTGATTGATTAACTGTCATAATCAGGGAAGCTGTAATCAAATCTGCCAATTTTTAGTTTGTTTGAATTGTAAAATGTTTAGATATGTATTTGCCTCAGCAAACTACAGAGGTATTTGAAAATAATAGCATGAATGAATGTTAAAGTGTCTGTAGAAATATTTTGAGCTTTTGTAGAGATCTTATTTTAATACAGTGAACGTATTAATCTCCACCATGGTTAACTTTCTTTATTTGTTGAATTGTGTTTGTTATAGCCCTTTGTTTCTTACCAAAGAGATGATAAGTCAAAATAAAACAAAACGTTGATTGATCAATAAAACTGTGTATCTGCTTTCAATGAGATCCTTAGTTAGCAATCTTCAAACTTCTGGAGCTGTATCCAGCATGATTTTCTTACATTGTAAATTGCATGCTGTGTTGGACAACTGCATTTGTAAGTACTTCCTCAAAGAGAAACATGTCTTAGTTTTTGAGTTATTTTTCTCACATAAGGATTGTTTTTAAACATGTTTTGGGAGAAGGCAATTTGGACAGAATGCCTACATTAATTAACTTATGTTCTTATAAATGGGTTTAATCCTACCCAAATTTATCTGTATTGCACCGCTTTCTCCACACAGAGGTTATCTCGGACACTAGCCTGTACGTTTGCACCCTCCACACACATGTGCGAACATTTCAGGTCCAGATATCAAACTACTGAAGTTATTATTCTATATGTAGATAACCGGTCACATTAGCATTTATTAGCACTCTTCAGGCAAATTCAAAATGATGCTACAGTGATTCATCTAATGCAAGTTAAGGCATCAATTGTTTTGGTGTTAGAAAATAATTAGAAATAAACAGTAAAGCATAACTTTAAAATTAAGTTCTGTATTTTTTTAACTCACACGTCTGTCTACTGATCCAGTGGTTGACTCAAGTCAGCTACCATTCAATGTCAGTTGTATTGAAAAATTGTGGAGTTGTTGGTAAAATCGGTGTGGTGGAAATGAGCCTTCACCTAGCTGAAAGAGACATAGACGTTCTTGAGGAGACAAACAGCAGAGAAAACCAGAGAAAAAAAAGAAGCTTCTTTATTGATGATTCACAGCGAGAAGACCTCCAGCACAGAGAACAGCGTTCTCAATGTGAACATGTCAGTCAGTTTCTGGAGCCCTGTGTTTGTTCATTACCCTGAAGACCATCTTCCTGTGCGTCCTTCACGTCCTTACGATTAGATTCTTACGCATGTGGGATGTTGGACGCCAGAGGTGGCTCCTATGCTAAGACGCTTGGCCTGGTGTTTTGGGATTTGGATATAATCATATCTTCGTGTCGCGGAGCGCAGGAGGATAGTGTTTCAAGGAGCAGTACAAGATGTTAAGGTCGGGCTGAGTGGCATTGAGATGTAAGAAAAGAATGACCAGGCTTACAAAATCACAATGAAAGTGTCTACGTGAAGAGTAAAGAAATCATATGGCACAAAGATTGTTTTCCCATTACAAAATCACGGGGTGACATTTAGTGACACACTGACTGTTGTATTTATATATTTAAGTTTGAAGTTTTTTGCAGTTACATATTCTGATTGTTTTTGTGTATTCATGTGAAGACTCAGGTGTCAACCCACATATCAACATTACCCCACAGAGTCCAATGATTTCTTACACAAAGTAAATTACAAATTGCGTGTGCAAAACATTTATAATGTCTTCATAATCCTCTGAAACATTTATTATAATGAATTCATGGTTCTGCTTCTATAAAGGTCAAATGTTTTTTTTTTCAGGATCTAAAAATGAAGCTTCTTTATTGATGATGCTGGTGAGATGTGTGCTATTGCTATTTGTGACGAGGACCAGCACAAGGTATTGGGAGTCAGGCATTCTCCAGGATTTTTCCTGGTTAAAGTCACTCAAAGAGGTTTCAACAAGTCTATGGTAATGGTCTACAAGACACTAAACACATTTTGTCTAATAGTTTTTATTTTGATGTTTTACTTTTGTGTTATGACAAAGTTTATTAATGATTGTTTTTTAAGGACATTTGATTGTTTTTTAACAGAATCTTCGGTTTCTTCCAGAGTCTGTGTTAGCATTTAATGAATTTTTCACCCCATAGTAGCTGCAACCAAGTGTGTCTCACATGGCCGGTGGAGTGAAGCCAAACCACAAGTCCACAAGACCACAACTACAAGACTATGGGAAAAAGCTGAACATTATTATTTTTTTTTTTTAATTTACAATTTTAATGATTTTTGAAAGTTAACTATACAATGACCAATTCTTGGCTCAAGTTTATTTTTGTATGGTTCACAATGGTTAAATTTTCCCCTAAAACAACAGGCGGAACCATGTGATTGACAGCTACACAGAACAGAGTTGACGCCACTGTCATCGCATCGTGAGAAAGATCATTTACGCTGCCAAAGATCAAATTCAGAGAAGTTACTCTCAAATTATTGTTTATAATTACAAAATAAGTTGTCTGAAACGACGACGGTTCCATCCTTAACAGGAAGTCGAATGTGTAGTGGACTGA
The DNA here is from genome assembly GCA_007224835.1 of Danionella cerebrum. Lineage (NCBI taxonomy): Eukaryota > Metazoa > Chordata > Actinopteri > Cypriniformes > Danionidae > Danionella > Danionella cerebrum. The sequence goes on along the minus strand of SRMA01024106.1, from coordinate 9,595 downwards.
AAAGACCGGTGCTAACGCAAAGAAGTCCTCGCTGCAAAGATTTAAAGTTAAAGAAATACACGCTATTCTGTCTCTAAATGACCACTAGATGGCAGTAAAACACAATTAATCTGAATAAATGCCATAAGTAATTTATACCTTAAGTAAAAATTACAAAGTGTTATGATAAATAAAACAATAGAAGCTGTGGTTGCGATAATTCTTATTAGGTAGAAATATTTTAACTGTTTTAAATCCTTAATGCTTCAGTATTTTTCCTGCTTGGGTATTCTTCCAGTTTTTGTGTACAGAGCGACCTGACATTTGTCGTGACATTTCCTTTGAACATTTAAACTGCCAACTCTATGTGTTTCTGTAAACATGTTGTTCTCATCTATTCATTTGATTTGTAAATGTCTGGGTTCAGTCCATCTTAGTATTGATTGCCAAGACCAAAGATTATGCAACCAAGGAAATCCAACCAACTCACTGTATTGTTCGATCTGCTATCTAAGCCTTTGTGTCGAAAATAAATTGTGATTTTGTCAATTCATAATTCAGCACCTTGATTTGCCTCATTCCTTTTCTTCTATACTCTGTCTGAATGAACAATGATTATGATTTCAAAGTTTGAATATTTTATTTTCACGCAAGCACAAGGAGAACATGCAAACTCCTTCCTGGAAGGTCACCGGCGAGCCTCGAACCAACAACCTTCTAAATGAAATGCCACAGCGCCTCTTAAAAAGTCAACACAATGAATAACTGCAAGTTTGTTGAATCAACACATTAAAATCAGACAAAATTTTCAAACAGTGAATACAAACTTTTTACAAATTTTACACTCTTAAACATGTAAAGCTAAGTTTAAAATCCAAAAACTGAGCTCTTTGTGGTAACAAGACGTTGCATGTGGACACAATAAAATGAGGCTGCGATCTTTTACATTGTACAATTTACACTGAACCCTTAAATGTTTAAGAGCTTAGACTTTGTTAAAATGCCTTTCAGCATTCTTTAATTAAGGAAACCTTACAAATTAATCATTATTTCAGGGTTTTTCCATCTTTTCCAGCTTCAACACTTTTCAAGCACTTTCAATGTGCATTTTCTTGCTTCTCCAGCCCTTCATGTTAGGTTTATGTATGCTTTATGATTTTTTACATTTAAATCTATTAAAAATAAGAACGCAATGTGTTATTTAATTAGTGTTTGCTCTAATTTTGATTTATTTTGTGGTTATATTTTAATACATGTTCATAATTTAACAAAAATAATTTTTAATTAAACCTTTGAAATACACAAGAGCAAAAAACATGATTAAAATTGTCCAAAAATTAAACTTTAAAAATGAAATGATATGTCCTGCAGTTAAAGAGTATTACAGCAAACATGTTTTCACCACCGGCTCTGCACCAACAGAAGGCACACATCCACTGGAGGAATAAATTACTACACTCATGTGTGAAAAGCTAAAAGGAAAGCTATTGCACAGTTTCAATTTCAGTTTTAAGCCCTTTGTCCAGAATCCAAGCACTTTGAAAACACTGTAGTAAAAATCAAACATTTTCCATGTGTATGCCAACCGTAGAATACATAAAGATTCTATTTTTTTAGCTATCAGTTTATTAACTTTATATGCTTTCCAGTCACATTTGTTCATAAACTGAGCTGGCGGCAAATAACTTATCATATCATAGTAATATTGTTTTCAACATCTTTTTCACACAATAATTGTGTGCTTTTTAGCTGCCATTAAAAGCCCATTTATAAAACATTTACAAGGAAACCAGTAAATTACACATTTTTCTGTGAAACTGAGAGGAACAAACCTGGGCTGGGCTCTCTCCAGTTGAATGACCTTTTACAATAAAGACTGAATTTATTTTACATGTCCACTCTGTTGGTTGCTAAAGCCTTCACCATAATGACAGCTCAGGCAGAACAGAAAATGCTCTGATGGAAATTGTTTATTTCCTAAGCAACCTCATTAAAAATGTCTAGGTTACTTACATAACCCCTGTTCCCTGAGACGTATTACATTGAGAATTCAACTGATTGGGAATGATTCCCCTGCGAGTGATCTGGATCTTACAAAGGGACAAATTCTTTGCAGGTTTAGCTACAGTGTATTTAAACTGAGTGGACCTTTTTTCCAAAGAGCCTGACCAACTCTGAAGTGAACTCTAGGGCATGAAAATACATCTCCATTCACTCCTTCAGGCAATGGGGGTTACAGATGTTACCTAGATGTTCCCTTTCAGTCGATTCTGAAGATATGTGATGTGGAGAACACACACATTGACTCCTGAGGGGAATTTAGAGAATTCTTATGGTAATTAGAGAGCATCTATGCAAACACACAAGCGAGCATGCAAATTTTTCCAAAAACCAGCCCACTGGCCTCGAACCAGTAACCTTATACACTAAAGCAGGGGTCTCAAACTCAGTTCCTGGAGGGCCGCAGCCCTGCACAGTTTACTTCCAACCCTACTCAGAGAGATCCACCCCTGAAGCTTACAAACAGCCTGAAGGACCTAGCGAGCTGCATCAGGTGTGTTTAGTTAAGGTTGGAGCTAAACTGTGCAGGGCTGTGGCCCTCCAGGAACTGAGTTTGAGACCCCTGCTCTAAAGCACATGTGTCAAAGACAAAGCCCGCGGGCCAGATGTGGCCCGCCATGTAATCTAATGTGGCCCGCGAGAGCTTAAAAGTTTTGAGAGTCTAAAAATTAAAAAATAAAAAAAAAAAACGGGAAAAAAAAACCTACATTTCCCACAATGCCTTATGCGGTAGCCGCAGCTTCGGCATCCATCCATACTCACAAGTGAAACTGCAGAACATGCCGTTTCTCACACATTGAACGTAAAACTCATGCATTTGAGGGATCTCTCACGCCTACGATTTCTCACGCGATTTATCTTAAAATAAATTTCAAGATGTGAAATGGGCGGAGCTAATAGTTTATCTGTGATCTGTTTCTTGAGCTGATGATAAAAGATGATGATCGATATGCATCGTCTTCAGTCTGTGAGGGGTTTTTTTGTAAACAAATGACAAAAATGCTATTTTTCTTTATTCACTTGGACAGTTTGTTCCTTCATTAATGGAGTTATGTGGGTTTTCATAAGCTGACAAAAAACAAAATGATTTATATTAGAACAACAAACATACAATTGTTTCTATGCAACTGAATTGTCACTTGAATAAGTTATAAATAATGAGTTATTTAACATTAAGGAGTAGTTACATTTATTTTACATTATATTCGATTACATTGTTTTACATTTATAAACTACATCTGGCCCTTTGAGGACAGCCAGTATACTAATGTGGCCCTCTGTGAAAATGAGTTTGACACCCCTGCTCTAAAGCCACAGTGGTTTCAAACTGTGTGACCACCCACAAACTTGCATTTGCTACAAATTATCAAAAGTAAATGCGGTAATTGTTGCACAGTTATGAAATTGTAATGAAAATTTTGAAAAGCCTCTTAAAGGCTTAAAAGCATGTAGTTTAATACATATTTAGAACATCATATTACTTTAATGAAGCCCTCATGAATAAGAGCAAAAGGTTATTCGGTTCATTTCGTACAAGTGTGTTGGCGTTTGTATAAGCTACATCTGTATAAGTGTTTGCATCTGCACCTCAAAAAATGAAGTGTTTGTGTCAGGTTATAAATAACTTGTCGCTTGTAAGCAGGGTATTTCATTGCGTGTTGTCACTCTGTTGATGTTCAATAACAAGCATGAAATTGCACAGTTGGAATGCTCCACCTATTTAAAGTAATACTGGCTTTTCAGTTGGATGGCCTTTTAAGATGCTTTTGTTTCACTAAAATGTGCCGCTTAGCTGTTGAATTCAAGTAAAAAAAAAATATCTCCCTCCTCTGCAACATTTTGAACCATTGAGATCAGAGAGCAGGAGGCGAGTAGTTGTCTATCCTAAATGTTTAACTTGAAGCACTCAGTAATCCCCTCTAAAAGCAGATGAATTACCTTCTGACAAGCCTGTACACGTGGAGACACAGTGCAGGTACAAAGGGACATTTACAATCTCAAAGAGTCTGTGCTAATGTCATCGTTTGAAAAAAAAAAAACCCCAACATATAATTTCCAGTCCTTGATCCTATGTTGACGTTGTTTACAAACGCCTTCCTTGAGCCACATTGTTTACCACAAATCCAATAACAGATGGAATCCAATGTGGTTCTGAATCAACACATTTTATTATAATTGTCACTCAAGCCCCAACTATTACATTTTTGTGTTTGCCACAAGGTCTGGTGCTATTGTGTCGTTGGACTTCAGAGCAGAGTTCAGAGCATTCACCCCCCTCAGGTTCCATGAGCCCCGAGGATCCTTTGTGCAGTTTACTGGTTTTTGACAAAGACCATGTGATGAAGATAAAAGTGGTATTCAATGGTGGTTGGTGAAGGCCTACAAACCTCTTACAGCCCACATCAAGGCCAATAGGATATTGACTCACATTAAAGGGTTGAACAGCAGGTTGGAAAATGCTCTAGTTTTCTTTATTCCTTCATCTGAATGATGGTGTTATTTGATATGTGCAGGTGTTTGTAACACTTATAAAGTTTACATTTTTAATAAGTTTCGAGCTGTATGAATTAACATAAAAAAGGACATATTTAAAAACAAGGTGTTTTTTTCTGTATCTGGTATGGCTCAATTAAGTCCGTTCCTCATGTCATCATTTTGTTCATCTGAATTGAGTAAATGTTAATTAAAACATTATGGGCAAATACATGTATGGCATTTCTGACGGAACATTGATGGAGGTTGTTCTAAACATCGTGGAGAACTAAGGACAGCTTTTCTGTAGATGTAGCTTTCTCACATCCTTCTGCCTTTTCATGTTACCCAGACACATTTGAAGATGTTGACATCAGGGGTCTTTGGGGGTCTTTTTACTTTTCGTTGACGCTTTCTCTAGTTTGAAGCATCTTTTAAGGAAACATCCAGACTCTAATACTGGAAATGAAACATATGCAGCTGCCTTTTTTTTTTTTATTTTATTTTTATTGGCATTTTGATAACTTTTTTTTCAGAGGATCCAAGCCATTGATTTAATGCCCTGCTGCAGGTACACAGTAAAATCCTAATAGTTAAATTAACTCTACTCTGAGTATATTTGGTCCCACTCTATATAGAGTTAAACCGACTCTGAGAAAGAGTAACTTAATAATCTATTTTCTTCATGTTTTTCCAAATCTGCATGAAAATGCAAACTAAATATTAACTATTCAGAGAGGGACCAAGTCCACTCCAGAAAGAGTAAAAACAGACAAAAATAGACTGCTTAGTTCAAATAGACTTATTTAAATAACTCTCCTTCAGAGTTGGTTTAACTCTATATAGAGTGGGACCAAATACACTCTGAGTAGAGTTCATTTAACTCTTAGGATTTTACTGTGTACTCTAAAGATCTTTGAAGCGGGGCGCTTCAATTGAGGAAAAATTCAGGAAAATTGAGCCATCATGAACAAAGCAAAAAAAAAAAAAACTATTGAACTTCATCCACTGTATAGATGAGTTTCATTAAACTTAAAGTTTCAGCATTAAAACCGTTTGTTTTGAAATATGCAAATATAATTTTGAAAGTTTGGCTTTTTCCCATAGACTTATATTTGGTGGAAATAATTCTGCAGCCAGCACCATGGGGGCAATCGCTTCACTCCACCTGCCATGTGAGACATTTGGTGTAAACGTTTTACATTAATGCTCAGAATTATTTTTTTTATAATTTCATCAATGTGAACACAAAAAGTCACTGTTTTAATTACAAAATATATTATTTAAATTGCTACATTTTGCAGCATGGGAAAATGAGGATTTTATTTACTTTTTTTTTTTAATTTGAGCGAAGTTTTGAAGTAACTTTCATTGGTACAGATAACTTTTTCAGTGTTTTGTACCCTTAATGTTTTGTTTTTTTCCTAACTTAAAAAGCACAGGGTTTTGATGTTACTCTTATAGTTTCTCCATCCCCAGAGCTGCTGTAAATTGGAGAGGAAGCTCAAAGAGTGATCTTACAGGGGAATGCTGCTCCTCGTGAGCTGATGAGCAGTTCCTCGCTCTGATTAAAGGCTCTGGCCACTCTGATGTTTCTCACGTGTCACGCAGACAAGCATCAGTCTGGACACAGACATAAACACACTGACCTTATTTCAGCTATTTTGTTGAGCACTTAGAAGCCACAGAGAACAAATTGATGGGTGTTTTTTTAGGAGATTCACCAAAGGTGCCTTGTACAAAATGTTCCAAAGATACTTCTAAATAATTCTTTACCTTTTCTGCTTGCCTAAACCTTTTCAGAAACATTAACAATCTTCAAGAAATCCTATCAGATTTAAGATTCATGTGAGGGTTATCTGACCAGTGCCTTCCATTGCAGTAGGAAATAATAGTTAGGGGGATTATAACGGAAACACCTGACAGGTGAGCTCAATTTAAAAAAATAAAGAGAACCATATTCAACCAAAATGGTAGAGAGAAAAAAGGATGTGTCTCCTGCTGAGTAATGTTAAGTGGTTCAATGCTTTTGACGAAGTATGAAAAGATTAGATATTTCACAAAAAACTTCAGCATGATCCTAGAAGTGGACAAGAAATGTGAAAATTTGCCAGGGTGTGTAAACTTATGAGTACAACTGAACCACGAGTTATAAAAACATTTTTACAGTTCTCTGGCGCCAGATGGAAGGCCCTTCCTCACTTGCGAAGAAGGCTCCGATGTATATATGTGTTTTTACATTCTGACAAAAACATATTTGTCATATAACATACCTGTCATATTTCGCATCAAAAATTAATGCAAGATGAAAGTCTCTCATGTACATGTCCTTTGTTGCATACCAGAGAAGATTGTGTCTCCATCTGTTCTCTCCTCATCTCTACAGCCTTGCGGTTACCTTCAGCATTATGCAGCAATTCATTGTACACTTTTATCATTCCAGTGATGCTATCATTTCCCATATGCCCCTCAGGTTTATCTCATAACACCCCAGGGCTTTGATTGAACATCTCAGAGTACCTGGTGGCTATCTGTCAAAGGAATTCGTTGGCTCTCCACCACCATTTGCTGAATAGGTCTTGAGACGTGAAGAGCTGTAGGATCTGTAGGAGTCTGAGTGTTACCTGCCTTGAGGACATTATCTGATGTAGAGTTTCTGAGGATGATTTAACAACAAAAAGTTTTTTTCAGTCAGATTGCCAGAGCATGGACACTCAAGTAGCAGATATGATCTGAATGACATAGCTAAAGTACATGGCACAACGCAAACGTGGGGGTTTTGAATTGTACAGACGTAGCTTTATATCTGAAGGAATTTTCATCTTTCAAATGCATTGACGTACAACAGAGCAGATCATTTCACTTGATGCTCGTGTCTCCACAACAGGTACAGTGAGTGTTTTTGCACTTTTACACCGACCTGACTTGTATGCTTTTGGGAGCCTTTTCCACTGCGCTCAGTGCACTTTAGCAGTATTTTGTTTTAAAAACCCACTTGGATTAGGTTCTAAAAGCAGGTTAAATCACGTTAAGGTCATACTTTTCTCTAATTGTAGAAAAACATTGGAGTTGATCACTGACTGGCCAGTTGTTGAGCTCACAGATCGGTCAGAAAGAATCTCTGGGAATCTCTGGATGATTCATTACAGTGTGTGACACAAAACATGTTATAATCACAGCTTCATCAATGCAATAAATGACATATAAACGATTATAAAATTACATTAAAAAACATTTCTTTCTGATGTTGTGCCTTGCCGTAAAGAAGACTGTTTTGAACTGAGCATTTAGTTTGATGGTTATAAACAAACACATATACAGTACAAAAATACCAATCCCTCGATTATCTAGATTAGTCTGTGTTGTATGCGCCTAACATTTTATCTTCTTTTGGTTTTTACTACAGTCCTTTACATTTCTGTCACAGTCTAGACTCAAATTAATGCAGCAGAGTGAAATGTCTGAAAATGTTAGGTTCTCCCTCGTTCCCTGTTCCTTTTATTTTTGTTCTTCTTCCTAGTCTTTTTTTTTGTAATTTTCTCTATGTCCTGGCCCCTTCCTGTCTGCTCTCTGCCTGGGTTTCCCCTCTTGTTCCTTTTAATCTGACCACTTCTCCTGTGTCTGTGTGTGTCTTCAGTCTGTGTCTTTGTTAATTAGCCCTCATGTGCTCTTCATGTCTGGTTTGTCGTTCCCCTTGTTATTCCCCTCCCTACACTCAAAGCACTTGTTCCTTGCGCACGTTCATTATTTGATACTCACGTGTGTGCATATTGGTAAGCATGAGTTTATGCCTCATTTTTTTGTTGATTCTACCTTGTAAATAGCACCTTGTATTTGTTCCCCGCAGCTGGCTGATTAGTAATCTGTGAATGCTTTATGTGTGGTAATGCTTTTCCGTGTTTTGTTTGTAAGTTCGCTTTAGCATTGTTAAAGTATATTTTGTTAGAAAACGAAATCCGCAACCCACAGTATTGGCCGCACGATGTCCACACTCGTCGTCCAGGAACCCCATCTTTGGTTGGATGAGGCATCGATGCTCACGGAGGGCCGTAACAGGTTCCTCGACGCGGCTGTTTCCCCAGATGGGCTCTTTGGCGTCACTGTGGACGACTTTGCGTCGATGGTCTCCACAATCAGGAAGCAAGCGGAGGGTCTGGGCGAGCTTATGGTTTCACGCCGTAACAAGCGCGGTTCCACTACGCTCGGCATGGAGCCCCCTCCGCCTGCCAGACGCCAAAGAGAGTGCCCGCCGCCACGGTCCAAAACTCCGGCCAAGAGCCCAAGGTCCCCCCTGCACGGCGGAGATCACCATCAACCTCAGAGGGTTCTCGGCGGCAGACGAGGGCTTCTTCCCGTAAGAAGCACCCCTGAGGTTGGCAACTCAGGAAGATGTGAGATCTGCCAGAGTTTGTCCATCGACCCGACTCCCCCTGGAGGGGGGGGGGGTCACCACACGCACCTCGCTGCTGACCTTCGATCATGTTAAAGACAGATCTCACTCCCTTTCCGAGGATAACGGAAGCGCCCACCGGGGACACACCCTTGCCGGGGACACACCGTCCTCATACTATGGCGAGGGCCCAGGACCGGCACCTCCAGCCGATGCAGAAAGCGGCTTCTATAGCCATTACTTTCTGGTCCCGAAAAAATCAGGCGGGTTGCGACCAATCCTGGATCTGATTCCTGGATCTACGCATTTCCCCCAGTGAGCCTTGTGGCACAGATTCTGTGCAATGTCAGGAGGATGAGCACAAACTGCTTCCTGTTGCGCCCATGTGGCCCAACAAAGCATGGTTCCCCGAACTCTCGTCGCTCGTGACAGTCCCTCCCTGGCTGATCCCCCTGAGACCCGATCTTCTCACTCAGGCGGGGGGATTCAGGCACCCGAGACCGGACTTATGGGCCCTCGTGTTGACCTTCCTCCAGGAAGGGTTTGATCTGGGGCTGTCACCTTCATCCCTGAAGTTCTACGCAGCAGCAATTTCCTTCTTCCACCTTCGGGTCGAAGGGAAATTTATCAGCAGCCACGATCTGACAGTGAGGTTTCTCCATGGGGCCAGACGGCTACGTCCCTCCAGGCCCC